>JAPVLO010001665.1:0-214478 GCA_027257055.1 Cephalopachus bancanus | reverse complement strand
GAAGAAAACACAAGGGAAAATATTTATGACATCGGTCTTTGCAATAATGTCTTAGTTATGACAACAAAAGCACAAGCGACAAGAACAAAAATAGATAAGTGAAGCCACATCAAACTAAAAAGTTCCTCACAACAAACAAAACAATCAACCAATAGAAAGCCAGCCTACGGCCAGGCTCAGTGGCTCAGCTTGTAATTCCAGGACTTGGGAGGCTGAGGTGAGTGGATTGCCTGAGCTTGTGGATTCGAGACCCGCCTGGGCAACTTGGTGAGACCTCATCTCTACAACAAATTTAAAAAAAAATTTATCAACAAAGGTGCCTGAACGGAGCATATTTGTATACCTAACACTTAACTGTGCCCCACAATATCATTTTAAAAAATTGCTTAAAAAAAAGAAACATTAGAAAACAGAGGATTAGGAAAGATATATAACTCCTTCAAGATTAGACAATTTGTAAATGGCACAGCAAAGCCTAAAACCTGGGTCTGTCCGACATTAAAGTTTATGGTCTTATTCTCATCCTGAATTTCCCCAAGACCGTCTCTAGCCTTGTTTGATCCTTAGAGATGGGGCTAGTTTGTGGGAGAAGATGTCTAGGAATCAAGTTAAAATAGATTTCTTAAAATTATTCAGTTGGAATGACATTTTTGAACCTCATTTGTAATTATATTGGTTGAGGACATAGTAGAATATAAATGTTCATGTTCAAATAAAGTATCTTTGTTTATGAACATGTTATATCTGCCTGTATAGTAAAAGAGATATTTTCTTCAGGTGGCTACCTTAAGTTTTAGAACTTCTTCCTTCTTATCTAGACTATAATAAACTTGTTTTTTAAAACTGGAAAGACTATAGGAAAAAGGAACAAAGGGAATTTGATACAGAATTATTGCTGTGATCTGAATGCTTGTCTCCCCTCCAAATTCATATGCTAAAATCCTAAGAGGCTTTGTGGGAAGTGGGGAATGAATTCTACATGCTATCTTAGAAGTAAAAAGTGCACAGCCGAAATGTGTTAAGGGGTCCTCATTTTACCTTTGTAGGAATGGGCTACAATAAAAGCCGATTTAAGTGGGGGAAAAAATTAGCCAGGTGTAGCAGTGCCCGCCTGTAGTTCCAGCTACCTGGAAAGCTGAGGTGGAAGGATCGCCGGAGCCCAGCAAGTCAAGGCTGTGATGACTGGAAGTGGCCACTGCACTCCAGTCTGGGTGACAGAGTGAGACTCCAACTCAAAAAAAAAAAAAAAAAAAAAAAAAAAAAAAAAAGGCAGCCTACAATGGAAGACAATATTTATTAACTATATATCTTACAAGAGATTAGTTTCCAGAATATATAAGAAACTACTATAACTCAGTAGCAAAAGAAAACAAAACAAATAGCAATTAAAAATGGGCCAAAGACTTGAATAGATATTTCTTCAAAGAAGACATACAAATGGCCAACAAGCATATGAAAAGATGCTAAACATCATTAATCAATTAGGGAAATACAAATCAAAACCACAATTAGCTATCACCTCATCCCTGTGAGAATGGCCACTTTCAAAAAAATAAAAATAACAGAAAATGACAATTGCTGGCAAGAATGTGGAGAAATTAGTACCCTCACGCACTGCTGGTGGAAATATAAAATGGTGAAGACACTATGGAAAACAATATAGAGGTTACTCAAAAAATTAAAAATAAAACTATCATATGAGTAAGCCATTCAATTTCTGGTTATGGATCCCATAGAATTAAAGTCAGGATCTTAAAGAGCTACATGCACTCTCGTGTTCATTGTAGCATTATTCATGACAGCTGAGATATGGAAGCAACCTAAATGTACACAGAAAGAAAAACAGATAAAGAAAATGTGGCATATATTTACAACGAAATATTATCCAGCTTTTAAAAAGAAGGAATTCCTGCCATATGTGACACATAGATGAAGCCAGAGGTCATAATGTGAAGTAAATAAGCCATTCACAGAAGAACACATTCTAGATGGTTATACGTATGAGGTATCTAAAATAGTCAAACTAATAGAAACAGAGAATAGAATGCTGGTTCCTAGGTGCTGGGGAAAGGGACAATGGGGAATTTCTGTACACTGTGGGTAAAGTTTCAGTTACACAAAATGAAAAGGCTCTAGAGATCTGCTCAACACTGTGCCTGTAGTTAACAGTATTGTATTCTGCACTGAAAAATTGTGACGAGGCTAGAACTCATGTTAAGTGTTTTTACCATAATAAAATATAAATCAATAAAAGTTCTGTTTTTTGCATTAGATAATAAGTAAAGTAGCTTGGCACAAACTATTTGGTTAAGTGTATCCTTGAAGATTATGTGTTAAAATCTAGCTGAAATAGATGTAAAAGAAGGCAAATAATTTCGATTAGCATAGATAAATGTTATATGGACATGTTAAATGTTGTTAATGATGTTGGATTGTGTCCTTTTTTTGCTAGAGATCTATACACAGATAATAAAATACTCTGGAACTGAGAAGTCTTGATTGTTGATATTTAGTCATTTGATATATCAAAGAAACACTTTCTTTTTTTAATCTCTTATTTCACAGGATAATATATTAGCATATTATTTCACAGAATCTTGCAGTATACATAAATGACAGACTTGTGAAAATAACTAAATACCCTGACTTATTAATGAAAGCACAGTATTCATCATACAAGAGTGATATTTAAATTGTCTAGCCATAGTCAGACATTTGACTTGTTTTTAGATTTCTGGTATTACAAATACGTTGCACAAATTGCATTGTTACACTAGTATTCCCCATTTGGTACTTTACTTTTCTGTTTGTTTTTTCACAAAGAAGTTAGAAATATTTATATCCCAACATGAAATACTCTAATACAATATTATAAAGATTTAACTTGAAATGTAATTGCATTCATGTTCACCTTCTATGTAAGTAGACCAGAAACTCCTTTGTGCGTTCTTCTCTGTGAATTTAGATGATGTGTAAAATCACCAAACACCTACAACAAACAAAACTTTCCTTCATTTCTATTTGTTGAGTTTCACTTCTACTTGTTTGAGATAAAAATTTAGAGAGATTAAAAAGGAGGTATTGTTGCCTGTTTCATGGTAATCATGATCTAATATGAATCAAGTAAAATAAATGTAAATACCATCAATCCCTACAGATCTACACAAGAACATACACTGACATGCATGTTCTATCATGTATTAGTAGATAGCATAATGGTAGGCTTTCCTTACATAGTTGTCTTTCTTTCTTTATTCTTTAAGACAACTTTACAAACCACAGTTTCTTGGTCCTAGTGTCCTATCGGACGACCACTATTCAAACTCATCCTTTACCATTAGTGAAAATTGATTGAAACATGTGTGTATATTCTCTAGTCTTCTTTTTCCATCACCAAATAACATCTCAACATTCTATTAGGCTGATGCTGCCACAACTCTTCTGAAAATGCTTTCATGAAAGAACACATGTCTACAAATTGACAATCGTTTTGTGTCTTACATCCCTTGACATCTCTGTGTTCTTTTCCACTTTTCACTTCTTGGAATTCTCTTTCTTTGACTTGTGGCCCTCATTTTCTCTTGTTTCTCTTTCTATTATCCTGACCATCCTTTCTCAGTCTTCTTTTTTGGATCCTTCTTTTCCATTTGCCGCTTACATACAGATTATTTCTAGGATTTCATCTTCTCATTGTGTATAGTCTTTCTACAGAATCTCACCCTTTGGCACTAAATCAAATACCATCTACCTACTAGAGATGACAAATTTTATTTGTCTTGTGTTGACCTTTCTCCTGAACACGTTATCTGTATTTTTGCCGGACATATACACATTCTTTCCTTAAAAACAAAATTAATATTATCTATCAAAATTTAATCTGTATCCTGAATTCTCTGTCTCGAAGTTAGAAACAATGGGATTATCCTTCACTAATTTTTCTTCTTCACATCCTACTTTCCACCAGTTGCCAAATTCTATTACTTCTGCAACAGAAATTTCCCCAATATCTGATTATTCTTCTAATTTATTGTTGATATCCTAAAACTCATAAAGCATTCTACAAAGAGAATGCACTATTTGTCTGGGATGGAGAATCCTGCATCTGAATTAAGTAGACATACATACTAACTGGTAACAACAAGATATTTCAAAAGACTAGCTAAGGGCATTTATGCAATTTGATTATCTTCCCTAATCTGGACTATTGCAGTAGCCTTCCACTTCTCTCCTTGTCAGCAAAATCTCCTCCTTTCCTCCATCTTTCATCCTTTCTCCATATTTCAACTGGAATATTCTACCTAAGCCATCATTTTTCTCTATTTACCAAAAACCTCTTTTGCCTAAGCAGGAATTTATAATCCAGGACACTGAATGGGTTTTAGATTTCCATGAAACCTCATGAGAATGAATAAAAAGTTGTGAATGTATATATGTGCATTTCTGGAACACAGTTGACAGATGCTGACACACAGAAAAATAAAATATCACCAACCAGCATGGGCTCCTTGGGGCCCATCCAATCAATTGTAAATTGTCTATATTTTACTCCTGCAGCTTCTCTTTCTCCCTTTTCCCATTAAGTGAACCCCTTTCTAGGCACACCAAACATTTCTTAGGGACTCTCTACTTTTCAATGCTTTTGTGCTTCTGAGATGTCATTACATAACTTGAAATGCCATTGCCAGTCACCATAACACGTGTCTTCGCATTGGTGAGACTAAGCAGACCATTACAATAAGAAGACCCAAAAGCATTTTTCACTAGATCCTTCCTGTTTTTTTGTTTTTATTTATTGTAGAGACGAGGTCTCGCTAAGTTGCCCAGGCTGGTTTCAAACTCCTGGGCTTAGGCAATCCTCTCGTCTTGGCCTCCCAAAGTGCTGGAATTATAGGCTTGAGCCACTGTGCCTGGTCTGATCCTCCCTGTTTTATAATATTTTTTGTCTAGTATTGAAAAGTTGTATTTTGTTAAGTCCACATCTGATACCATTTAATCCTCTGCAACTTTAAGGTAGTTTTCATTGACACTGTCTGACGAGAGACTAGCACAGCCTATTTTACTTGCTTTAAAAAGAAACTTTAGTGTTTAGTGTATTTTCTAATGCATAAAAGTTGTTCAATATAAGTTAGTTGAATTAATGAATGTAAAAGAAATGTGGAGGCTATTTATTGGCCAAGACCACATGTCTGACATTAATTTTGGTGAGAAGAAGAAAAAAAGGAAAGCATGAAAGAATTTTAGCAATAAATTATATATTTGAAATAAAGAGGTAAATTCTCCATATTATAGATATGTGACTCAACTTGATTCAAGAGTTTTGAGAAGCTTCCAAGAGAAATAACCATCAGTAAAATATTGGAGGAAGATAATTGCTCACTGGGTGGATTCTGTGCAACTGACTTATTTCATCTATCAGTCCACATATATATTTTAGTAAAGGTACTACATACTAAGTTCTAAAGAAACTAATTTTTAAAAATCTAGTTCTGAGTGATTTTGAAGCCAATAATGAAGATACAGTAATAGTACAGCAGGGGCCCCCAATCCCCCAAACCCACAGCTGACCGGTACTGGTCCATGGCTTGTGAGGAACTAGGCCGCACAGCAGGAGGTGAGCAGCAGGCAAGCTGAGCTCTGTCTTCTGTCAGATCAGCGGGGGCATTAAATTCTCATAGGAGCACAAACCCTATTGTGAACTGCCTATGTGAGGTTTCTGGGTTGCGCTCCTTATGAGAATCCCAGGCCTGTTGATTCCCTTCCCCTCAGTCCATGAAAAAACTGTCTTTCACGAAACCAGCTTCTGATGCCACAAATGTTGGGGACCACTGCAGTACAGGAGTAAGAAAGTTATAGTCCGGAATCAAGTCATGGGGATGATAAGGACAGTGCTTAGAATTTTACAAGGAAGAGTCATTTGAATCCAGGGGTGGCTGGGTTTGAGAACTGATCGGGAGACAAAGTAAAGAGGACAATCAAATGAAGGTCAGCTGTGCTGCTTGTGGTACTAAGAACGATGGAGAAAGTGTGTTTGTGTGGTGGAGGAAGGTAAGAGCGGCACAATGAAATCTTTATTGGACCCTGTGAAAAGCTCAATATAAAATTCTGATAAGCTAATGAGTTGCTTTAGAGTAACTTTGTTTTAAAATCAATATAAAATAAGCTATAAAGTTAAGATACAGGGACTGTATCTTAATCTATAAATGCAAGAGTGATTAATTAAAAGGATAATGTGAGAGTCATCACACGTGGATTCTTTATTATGTGCTAGGCATGGTCTCCTTTAATTCTACAACCACTCTTTGAAGTAGGTACTATTATTATCTCAATACAGCAATAGAGAACCTGACAGCTTAGAGAGTTTAAAGAACTTGTTCCGAATCACACAACTAGAAAGAGGCAAAGCAGGGACTTGGATATGGGAACGTTTTCTTACCTTAATCTCCTGGTTTTCAATTAATGCCATTGTATACTTGCCTGTTAGGTTATTTAACATTCTAGATGTACTTTTATGTCTCTTTAGGGTTCTAATAATGTATTTAATGTTGATTTACTTCTTGATAGTTTATTGAAAATTGTGTCCAACCTTTCAGAAAGATGATATAAAAGAGTACCTAGTCTCTTACATTGCTGAGTGTGTTCTCCACTAAGTTATGTTTTTATTTCAATAGTTTTATCTTATAACACAATGTAAATACAGAATTGCACAGTCCATCTTAACAAATATTTCAACTGCTTTTTAAAACCACTTTAATGAATATTTTCTCCAATTTTCTTTTTATTTCAAAATTTATAATTCTATGAATCTAGCTTTTAAAAATTACATTTTGATTTGTGGAATCAATCTGTACATTTGAGCTTATACTAATTCCAAAGTTTCTTTAGGACTAATTATGTTGTGTGTGTGTGTGTGTGTGTGTGTGTGTGTGTGTGTGTGTGTGTGTTTAGAGTTAATAAGCTTAGATACTAGGGGGGGAAACAGTGGAAAGATTATACCACAGATAATTAATAAAAATCAATTAATTTGTTAATGAGTACTCTGTCAGTACCCAAGGTGGCAGAAACCAGCTGGGGGAAGAAAATCAGGATCCCTGAATAGGACATTTAGAATGCCTGAGTCCTGCTGAGAATTTGAGAGGAAATAACTATAAGAGCACTACTTGGGTTAAAACTGGCTAAATTTCCTCTTGAGATTGCAATTCCTCTAGCTAATAAATCTAGTAAAAAAGTGATTCACCTTTAGTGTATGCTATAAAGCATTTTCTGAGGCCTTAAGTACATTGCTCACTGCCCTGTATTAAAAACAAACCCATAGTTGTAAATGTCAATGACTAAGAATATTAGAGCCCTTGCATCTTTCTTATGTTCGTAGAAAAGCTGGAAGCACCCATTACCTCTTCTATGACTTTTTGCATTGTATTTATATAAATGGCAAAAGTCAAACATGAGCTGACAGGGAAATACAAAATCTGTCTTCCAATGGTCCTTGGATGAAAAAGCAGAAAATTCCAATGATAGCAATTGACCTTCATAAAAAGTTTTTCAGGACAACCCATTCTTTCCATTGTTAATTATATCTGTGTTAATATTATACCTTCTCATATGTAGTAATGAATTATTTATGGGAGTAATGTAGAAAAGCAATTTGCACAGAAAAATCAGTAAATTCAGCTTACCATAAGGTGACCACTTAAAACTATTCATGTCTATTTCATATGCCTTCTTTTAAGGATTGAGGAAGAAAAATTAAGTGCATTCCAGTAGATTCATAGCTTTCATATAAACTTGCATGGGTTTGTTTTATTGTGAATAGCCTACACAAGTTTCCTGCAGTTGTCATGAACCATAGCATGACTGCTAAACAATCTCCCTTTTGGATAAAAGGATACAGTCTAAAAGATGTTTATGGTTTGGATTACTCTTTATAACAAAATGTTCCATATTCTGTGAGATGAACTAAGAGTATAGAATAAGATGTATGGGCTTTTTTTTGAAAAGCTTTACCTTAATAACTTCCTCTGAATATGAAGTCCTAGGGATAAAAGATCATTGATTTAACTTATTCAACTAGTTAACTTTCATAGATAA
Organism: Cephalopachus bancanus; assembly: GCA_027257055.1. Taxonomy (NCBI): domain Eukaryota; kingdom Metazoa; phylum Chordata; class Mammalia; order Primates; family Tarsiidae; genus Cephalopachus; species Cephalopachus bancanus. Next base: position 206,393 of record JAPVLO010001665.1, on the reverse strand, counting down.
CATATTCCTTTAATTACTTACAACATTTCTGGTAGTGAAATGAAGCAAGTGAGCTCACACAGTAATAGGAGGGAAAACACACTGAATACAGACAAAGAAATAAATTTTTAAGCAATTTTAGACTACTTTTAGTCATAAATAAGTTCATACTTTTCCCCCTTACATATATGTTGCTATAACTCCCTTTATAATATGCATAACTATCTGCAAGAAAACTGCCTTTGTACAATGAGAAAAAGTGTTATCTATACTCATTTAAGTAAATCAGATTATGGTTTCCTTTTTAGCACTCTCTTAATATTAAGATATTTCCTCTTCTTCTTCTAGTACATTTTTAATTTCCTAGGAGGCAACAGAAATAGTCTCAGTTCCATGACCTTACATTTCTTTAATGCATGGGACTTTTCAAATGCTCTGGCTTCTGGGTACTCATATAAAATACAATTATGCTTTCTTTCCAAATATTTTGATAAATGAAGACTGCATATTATATTCATTTTAGGCATATAGAGATGTTCACACACACAAATGAGGAAATCATCTGTGAATAGGTGAATATTTGAAGCATGTTATTGTTAGAGTTCTTATATGCCATTTAACTTTTGCCATATTTCATCAAGAAATTGAATACCATTACTCACCCTTATAAGCTACAGTGGTCCTCCCTTATGAGCCAGGGACACACTCCAAGAACCCCAGTGGATGCCTGGAACTGCACACAGTACCAAACCAAACTATGTTTTTTAAATCTGATAAGCGAGATAGCCACTAAGTGACTAATGAGCAGGTTGTGTAGACATCATGGATGCAACAAACAAAAGGATGATTCACATCCTGGGTGGGACAGAGCGGGACAGTACGAGATTTCATCACGCTACTAAGAGCAGCTGGCAATTGAACACTTATGAATTGTTTATATTTGAAATTTTCCATTTGATATTTTTAGACTGCGGTTGGCTGAGGGTAACTCAGATTACTGAAGGTGAAACCACAGATGATGGAGTGGCTTCTGTTGTTGTTCTTTTCATAAATCACAAAAAAGAGGCAGTTTTTAAAAAGAGCATTTTGTATTGCTTCTTTTGGGAGCAATGTGAACCCAAAGCAACAAACTGGGTTGATCTGTGAGATGATGGGGTTACCATCTAACTCATTCAGAGCTGCATGGCCCCGTGAAAAATGAGGCACCACTAATTTATTACCACAGTATTAAAATTAAATATAGATAATTAAAACTTTTATCTTCTGGAATGCATTTTGGTTTTGGTCTTTAGATACAACAGGCTTTTACTTGGGAAGCATCTGATTTTACAGCTTTCCTTTAAAGGATATCTGGGCCCTAAATAATCGGTTAATATTGTTTGACTTGGGGTTGAACCAGTGAGCTCTGACCTTAGGATGATGAGGTTTACATTACTGCTCTACCATTGAATACTTGGACATACTGTTGAACTTCTCCAAGTCTTGGTTAATTCATCTGAAAATGAGGATGATAGTAATATCTACTTCAGAAGGTTGTTGTGATGATTAAGACATTTTAATATTTTAAAGAACTTAGAACTGCTAGTACATAGTAAATGCTGGATAAGTGTTTGCAAAATAAATCATTTAATCTTGTTACTGCACTCAAAACGTATCCATATTTTCTTTGAAAAACTGCCAGTTGGTGGACATGCTAGAGGGAAATATCTATTTGTTTACTTGATATTAGATGTTGCATCGTTGATTCAACAAATTGCAGGAGACTTAGCACTTGTCAGGATTAATTTTAGGTACTGGATATTATTTTAAAATGACACAACACATTCTCTGCCCTCAAAGAATCATATTCTTGTTCAAGAGACAGAAACACACATATAAATAAATAAAGTACATGCGTTCGGTGCTCTGAAATAGTGTTGGAGAAGTTATGATTTTGACTTGAAGGAAGGTCTAATAAAGGAATTTCAGGAGTGCTTGGAGTACTACTAGAACTATTTCTGGTGAAAAATGAGGAAAATGTATCTTCATTAGTGCAAACAGAAAAGGTGGATTAGACTGCCACTTCTTCAGCTCTGTCTCATGCTTTCTCATTCAGGACCCGGTTAGAGGAGCAGCCCAGTGTGGGCATTTCCATTCACATTCATAAAGAAGAGAAAAAGGCAGACACCCAAACCATGCAATCATGTTTACAACTTCTGCTCAGTTGTGAACGTGTCCCATCTCCCATATTCTGTTAACCAGTCAGTCACATGGCCAAGCTTCAAATCGATAGCAATCACTGTTGTATATAAGGAGGGACCCAAAAAGAACTCAGTTTATCTTTTGGAGGGTGGGCCCTCTGTAGTACACTCAGAATTCTTTCCTCTGGATCAAATTGTCAGCCAAAGTTTTTATCTGGAAGTTTTTAGAAGGTTGTGCCACGATTTGCAGAAGAAACATCTGGAGCTGTGGCAAACAGGTGACTAGTTCTTCCACAGTGACAATGCACCTGCTCACATTGTGCTGAGTGTTCAGCAATTTTTGACCAAAAATGGCATGGTCTCCATGCCCCACCCTCCCTACTCACCTGATTTCACCCAGAGTGACATTTTAAAAAATTTTCCTGCATGAAAAAAGTCATCAAAGGAAAACATTTTGCCAATATGGAATAGGAGGAAAAAAATTGGCAGAAACACTAAAAGGCATCAAGATTGATGAATTAAAAAACTTGTTTTGAGTAGCAGCAAAGCATCTCAATAGTTGTATTGCATCATACAGAGAATACTTTGAATGTGACTGAAGTTTAAACATGCAAGAGTAAGCATACATTTTTAAATAAATAAATACCAGTTTTATATTCCTCTCAAGGGTCACTAAAGGTCACATGACAATGAACAGAGATTTTATTCCTTCTTATGAAAAGGAAGGAAGTAAAACTGTAACAGTAAGAGAAATGATCATAGGCATTTAGGGAATTGTGGAACCTTTGGTGTGCTTGGACAATAGATATAAACTGCACAGGAACAGGAAGAGATAAAACAAGAATCAGAAGTGCTGCCAGATTGTGAAAGACCCTGTGTTATCACCCTAATTTTTTTTTACTTTACCTATGATCAGAATTAGATCAGAAATACAACCCTGGCTGAAGAATGGAAGAAATCTTGGACAAGGAGAAAAATGAAAACACAGGTGTTAGTGAAGGTCTAGGAGATAATGGTAGTGGGAAGAAATTTACAGAGTAAAGTTCAAGGTACATGGAGAAAAAAGGTAGAATTGACAGAATCAGACTAGAAGGTTAAAGGTGAAAAAGGAAGAATTAGGAAAGACATATAGTTATGAAGGTTCTAGCTTGGTTGACTAAGTTATTGGGATTGAATGGGGGAAATATGCATTATCAGTGGAGAAGAGGAAAGAGATTCTTCTGTTGAGGTTGGGGTGTGGAGAAGGTGAGGGAGCCTACAAGGATTGGGAATTCTGGGATGATTCACAAAATGAATGTCAGTAGTGAGGGACACTCCTGGCAAAGGGAAGAATATATGGATTACATAATGGCATTATAAAGCATGCCATGTTCAAAAATTTTTAGATAGTTTGTAAAATTTATAACTCTAATCAAATAAAAAATGAAATAGTCAACTGTGTTTGAATCTTAGGGATCCGAACCATTTCTTTTCTCAATTTTCTATCTCAGAGTATAAGAGTAAGTGCAGGCTGAAAATGACATAAATGGAATAAAAAGAACAAGGAATATAAAATCTGTTTTTTTTTTTCAAGTTCGAGTCTCACTCTGTGCCCCAGCTAGAGTGCAGTGGCATACTCACAGCCACCATAGCCTCAACTTGCTGGGCTCATGTGATCCTTCCACTTCAGACTTCCAAGTAACTGAGACCACAGGCACATGCCACCATGCCTGGCTAATATATATATATTTTTTTTTGTGGAGATGAGGTTTTGCCAAGTTACCTGGTCTGGTAAAAAGTCTTTACTAATTGGTTAAAACAATAAAGTTAAAGGCCAACAGGAAATCAAGTTATAGTTATAAAATGAGTTCTGTAAATGCCAAAAGGATCAGAAGCAAATTATTATTATTCTATAAAGGTAAAACTTCGATTTGAGTTTTTGACTATAAACCTTTGAATATTGACTTCGATTTGGTTTTATTTTATTTTTAATTGACAATGATTGTACATATTTATGGAGTACAAATCATATGTTACAATATAGGTATAAAACATAGAATGACAAAGACAAATAAATAGATATTCTGTGGCGATAGGATTGGCTTTTTTTTTAATACTTATCATATTTATTTTAAGGGAATGCAGAAATAGTCACACATAGAAATTAGTATTGAGAATTAGCACTAGGTCTCTGTTTTAAATCAGTTTTCACGATTATGTGAATACCCTTTCATGTTTGATTTAATTGATATAACTGGATTTATCAATACTATAAATATCATATGCAATTCTCATCTCATGCTAACATAAGAAATAGAATAAAATTTTATATACAAATATTGTTAAAACAGATTTTAAAATGAGAATGCCAACTGGCTAGTTTGGACAAAAATGAACAGATCAGCAGGGTCTAGATAGGGGCTTAATAGAGTTTAGAATCAGACTCTCAGCTTAATGTTTCCAGAAATCCAATTTGAATCGTTTTCCAATTAATATTAACTTCTTAAAGTCTGACTTGAGTTTAGTTCTTGAGCAGCTGCACTTATAAAACACTAAGTTATACACCATGGAGCCCATTTATTCTTTACAAAATATTAGTTGTTTACATTTGATGCTCCTTCCTTGTGCTCAAAACTACTCAGTAGAAATACTGTGTGAGAGAATACTGTGTGCCAGACACCAAGGTAAAATAAGGTCAAATGAGATTTTTGAACTGCTTAGCAAGCTAGGGGAATAGGACAAGATATCACTCTCTGATCTAAAGATAATTTTATCTATATGCCAAATATTGGTGAAATTCCCAGCACCCATTCCAGATATAGTGGATCAGGATTTCCAGGGGTGGGACTAGAAATCTTTTAACATTGTCTCAGCTGAGTCTTACCCTGAGCTAAGTGATAAGTTTTGAAAACATTGGCCTGATGAATCAGCTCCTTTTTTCTTAATTCTTCTTTTCAAATATGGTTCATGCAGATTTCTGACTTCTGTTTAAAATTAAAATTTTATTTTAATTATAGCTTTTCCTGAGAACACCTCTTAGCTTTCCTATGATTTATCTGAGATGTAAGCACAACTTTTATTTACAGAAATTCAGGAAGTACCATAGTGTCTGTAGTACTATGTTTATACACCATCTACTGAGGGGTTATTTTGCACATTACTGGTTTTCATCTATTCTGGGTGGATATTAACCACTTTAATTCCAAGGAAAATTCTGTCTCACCCGTGCCTAAGTACAGGCTATATTTCACTATAGTCTGCAATTAACAGATTGCATATCTAAGTATTATTCACTAGATGTTTCAACATTCATAATGATACAGATATTTAAAAAGAAATATGGAACATATACTATATTTTACATAATATTCTCACATGTGATTTATAATAAATGTAGGAAAAATGTGTATATGCGTGTGTGTGCCTGTCTGTGTCTATGTACATTCTTCTGTTGATGGTTCAGATCAAGTTTTTACTAAGTGACTCTGAGTCAAACTTAGCGTGGTGGAGAAGAATCTTGTGTTCCTTTTTTTTGAAATAACAGCTGAGAGATTGTAGATCTGTAAGAGCAATAAGAGGGATGAGAGAAGTGAAATGCATGCCTTTAAGTCTTAAAAGCTTTTTCATTTATTCATATACTGAATATTTATTGAGTCTTTATCCCTACTTTCAACAAGGGACTTTTGATTCTATATGGCCATAACTTCTTCTTTTTAATATTGACATGATATAAAGTGCATTTCTGTTGTTAATTTTAAAAGACATCTCCTTAGTTTTTGAAAAATACAGATATGTTTCACCTGGGATGTCTGACTTAAGGTGAGTCTTTCCAAGTATGATTTGGCTTAATGAGCTGAGACTTTTGTGGAGACTTTTACCTTAGAGTCAAAGAGACTGAGGAAGCCCAAGGGCCCTATATCCTGTGCCAATAACAAGAACAGTAGCAAATTTTGCTGAAATTGATTATGAATATCTCTAGCTACTGGCAAAGCTGAAGTACAGCTTGTCTATATCCATGTGAGGATAGAACAGGAATTAAAATGAAAGCAAGACACAGTAAAGTTAGAGTGAAAGATTTTGCTATTCGGCTATTGCTTTGATCATAAAGATTCAAGCAAATCTATTGCCCTACATCTGTGAGAGTGCATTAAAAGGTTAATGGAGTTTTGTACCTTTTTGGACTTATAACCCATTTGTCAGGGCAGAAAATGGAAGAATTTTTGTACTGTAGAATATCCTAGGAAATTCTCTGGGGTGGAAAAATGAGATGACTTTACAATTTATTTCAGAACATTCAGTATCTTAAAACTGTTCTACACAATTTTGAGGCTGTTTCAAAAGAACTATGCAGAGCTTATCCTGTTTAAAAAGAAGTTGGGAAGGCTCAAGGAAATCCCTTATGTGAGAAATCAGGACAATATAGCACTGTGATTTATATACAATTTATAGACTTTTGAATCAAACATTCACCATTTTAATAATTTCAGGGAGACAACTACTTCACAGCAGTCTGTAGCATAAGGCTCACATCATAAGACCATGCATATAATAGTGATACTGCCATGGGTTAAATGAGCAGAGCTTGAAGTATTATTTTTTTTTAAATTGAAAGGTTGTGGCAGTAATAAAAAGGTTGAATGGTAATGCCTCTAATTGAACAGTAAGGCCTCTTTCCTATTAAGTCACTCTTTCATCTGTCTTTTTAATTATTTCATTATCATTTTGTACTGCAGTTCACAATGAAATGACCATTTGTGTTTAAGTGAAAGCTAATTATTAGGACTGAATTATTGTGCAGTTTATTGATCCCTATGGTGGATTAAGGGCTTTAAGTTCGTCTAGACAGAATAGTTAGCAAAATGACAAAAGGAAACATATAAGACCCTTGGGAAGAATCCCTACGCTCCAGAAGCAATTAATGCCTGCCAGGTAATGGAATTTAAGTTTATACTAAATCCAGCAGAGCTTTGACATTTCAACTGCCTTATAAACACATTAGTCTAATGAATTAAGACTTATGAATTGTGTTTAGACACAAGTAGGAATAGTAAGTCGGGGATATTTTTAGCCATCCATTGATTGAATGAAAAATAGATCATTTTCTCTCTGAATCTGATGAAAAATGAAATGTGCTCTTCTTTGTGTTTATCTCTGCTCATTCTGCTCTCTGTTGATGGATGTATATTAGCAATTTCCATTTCCCAAAGAACACTAATCTCCCTTATGGATGTGAAAAGGATGTAGTGATAAACCAAGAAAGAGAGGGAATATATATATGTATATATAGTACTGCTGAGTAAGAAACCAAACAGCCCATTCATCTCAATCAAGTGCTGGGCAAATTTAAAAGCAATCTGTCATTATGGTGATGAGTAAGCTGCAGTCGAAGCTAACCATGCAACCATTGCCGTTATTTATAAGAGCACATCTTTGGGTGGACTTTGAGGAGATATAGCTCAATCCTCCCGTTATGTGACTTTTTTTTTAAGTGCCCTATGTTCAAAGCTTTGTTGACAACATGTCATAAGTAAGGGTTTTTGAAAATTTGTGAAGGCTGTTTTGGCTGTCAACAAAGTTTTTGGCAATGATTCTAAGAAACAATTACAAATTAATTAAGACCAAGGTGGTGTTGCTTAGTGTCAAGTTTTAAGTATTTTCCTTTCTGATCTTTATTTTCAGGCTTCTCATAAAAATCTCCTCTACTATACCAAACATGGTTATTTATGGGTTAGAGAAAACACAAGCATTTAACTTATATGCAATAGAAATCTGGTACATTTTACCTGTTTATACTTGTTAATTTTAAGTCACTTCTTCACCATGAAAATCTTGGAGACATTTCATGAATAGTCTTCTTTGTGTCTTAAAAAATATGTTGTGTCACAATTATTCAGTGAAGAAGAATCCATACTAGATACCCAGAGGCACAGCTTAAATATTAAAGTATATTCATACAAGATATATTTTAGGTGTTTTCATTGTGTGAGTTTGAATTAAATTGAAGACATTCATATGCACAGAATAGAATCTAGCAAATTGCAAAAAGTGTTTGCTTCCATTATACTTATGTACAATTTTATGGCTTGCATTTGATAGTGGCAAAGTAGCTAGTTTAATAAACAAGCATAAGTTTTTTACAGCAATGGTTATGGACTTTTATGGTATTTAAACTAGATTAATCAGTGAAGTATGATAAAGGTGAAAAATTAAACAGACTGTGCACTTAAATATAAAACACTAATGGGGAATCTTGCACGAGGCAACATTTATTATTATGAAAAATATAATAAAAGGATAATTGGTGAGGTTTTTTTCTAGGAAAAAAAAGATAGTTTACTCAGCTTAAGAAGTCAAATTAATGCCTAGGGAAATAGGGCACCCTTATTATGTGTAGACACGTGCCACTAACATGATAGTCATTTGATTTTTAAAACTGAAATAAAACTTATGCCTTACATAATGTCACTGTATGACTAAATTCAAAATGTAATCCTAGAGAAAAGCATTTCAAGCCCTTCCTTTAATTTTATGTTTGTAAGACAGTATATATGTCTCTGAACATGCTTATCCAAATATTGATTTACAATGTGTTGGCATGATTGGAGTACTTTGTCTTCCATTTCGAAGAAAATATTTTCTCTTCTCTAGCAAACCAAGATGGAAAGTATTTTTCAGAATTCTTAAAGTTTGCTTGAATGCCTCAAATATTTTGATAGGGATTAAAGTAAAAGTTTAAGAGAATAGTGTTTTTTCAGTGAATGAAAAATAACATTGAGAATATTATCTTTAATAGGTGTGTATGACTCAAAGTCAAATAAATCATGTTTTCTTAACTTAAGAGTACTAATATTAGTTGTCTAATAGAAATAATATTAGTAAGTATTGTTATTACTGCATAAAAATTACCTCATCACTTAACAGTTTAAAATACACACATTCATTATCTCATAATTATTTTGGATTAGGAATCTGGGCACAGTTTAGTTAGGTTCTCTGGCTCAAAGAATCTCTTGAAGTTTAAGTCCAGCTGTCAGTGAGGTTAGGATTTCATCCAAAGATTTGGATGAGCGAGTGCTATTTCTAAACTAATTCATATGACCGTTAACAGGGTCCAGTCTCTCACTGGCTGTCGACCACAGGACTCCCTGAGTTTTTTGCCACATAGTCCTGAAAAATAGCTCGCAATATGGCATATGGCTTCCCTCAAAGCAAAAAAAGCAAGAAAAAAACCAAGATGGAAGCCACAGTCTTTTTATAACCTAATATCAGAAGTGACATCCCATTACTTGTACTGTATTCTTTTGCTAGGAGTAAGTCAATAAGTTCAGACACACTCAGGGGAGAGGAGTTAACAATATTATGCATACCAGGAGGCAGAAATCATGATGAGACACTTTAAAGTCTGCCTACCAGCTGGTCTTGTAAAAGAGACAGATAACCAACTATTATAATAGAGTGTCATGTCATCGCTACACTAAACGTGTGCATAGAGTGTGCTTAAAAGGAAAGCTATGTCGACATACTGTTTTAGGTAGACTTCCCAATAGGAAGGTGATCCAAAAAATTTTTGGAGTAGTCAGCAGCATATGTAGGTGTGGCAGAAAAGAGCATTTCTGGTAGAGGGCACATATAAACAGGCTTGGAAGTCTTGGCAGTGAGCTACAAGTTTACCCTTATAGCTAGAATAGACTCTATCATCTGAGGAAGGGCAGGAATTGAGGCTCATACAGATAAGCAGACAAAGGACTTATAAGTAAAACTTGGGAGTTGAACCTATCTTAAAATTTGGAAATGCACTGATAATTACAAACCTGATCAACTTTGTATTTAGGAAGACCACTTTGACAACAGTGTAGGAAATAGATTGGGGATATCAGGATTGGTTAGGAAGTTCTCTGTTAGAAGAGAGAAGTGATGAAAAGTTAACTGAGGCAATAGTAGGCTGTAGTAGTAGGGATAGAGAGGATGGCATAAAACACAGCAAATGCAGAGGTAAACGAAATATACACTACTCATTGTATATGTGGTGGGAAAGGGAGATTGAGGTAACATATCTGTAATAAGTCATAGAGAGTAATGTGGTATGTTCAGAGAAAGGAGTTGAGTATTAGAAAAATAAAGCTCAATTGTTATTATTTGATATAGTCCTTAGTTAGTTAATATAGTTATCATAGCTTAGGGCTTGAATAACCAAAAAAAGACTGAATATTGCCAAAGATCATGAAAGGACACTGATATAATAAAACATTTTCTATTGTAGAGACAAGCATCTATTAATAGTCAGGTATCACACTTTGGGTAATGGTATGATGTACACTTACCTACCAAAAATGTTAAACAATAGATACATTTTGTATTCTTTACACAGCTTCATTTTTATATCTTTGTTCCATAGGAAGTACAATAAATTTAGCCAGCTTCATAATATGGAGATATAAGTGTGAAAGGATCAGGTGAGATTCCAAAGACCTTAGCCTTGGATGAGTATCCATGTGTCAAGTGTTGGTATCTCTAACCAGAAGATTCAAACATATATAAAGAATCCTTGGAACTAGAACAACTAAAACATATCCAAGCTATGCTCACCAGATCTGGAGATAACAATTAGATGTCCAGATAATTACTAAGTTCTTTTTAAATTGAACTTTTAGTCAGTATTGGCCTAAAGTGGTGCTGTAATAGAGTCAAAGCAAAATGATCTTTTTTGTCAAGTAAGGCTAACAATAACATTGATCTCCAAACTTTGTTTCTTTATAAGAACTCAGATTGGATACATTGTTTTGTGTATTTTGCAAAATATTTTAGCACTTTACTAACATGTTCTGTTATCAGACTGGAGTATGTAAACCTTAAAGCACTATCTTCCAACAGAAAACATTGTAAATGATAACCAGTATCAACCCAGAATTGTTAAACTTTTATTTTGAAGTGTTTATATTATTGAAGCAGATTTTTAACATGTACATAGAAAATGATATGCAGACTAAGCTCAGTTTAACAATGAATCTAGTAACTATTTGGAAATTTACATGAATTCACAAAAGGTATTCAGTTACAGCATAAATTAAGAAAATTTTTAAAAATCAGAAATATACTAGTAGTTAAATATTGGGCCTTTTCTTTATCTTTTTCAGGAAAAATTGTGAAACTTTCTAAATATTTAATCAAACAAATGACAAACATATGTGATTACATGTTTAACAGTACTGCAAAAGAAAATATTTCTTAAATGTATTATAGTGCCTAATCCAGGCCTAGAGTTAGACTTCATGGTTTGAACTCTGTTTTTATTGCTTAGGGGACTTTTATAGTCAGGAAATTTTTTGGAAAGCAACAACTTCTCTAATACTCAGTGCAGTCATTGGCAAAATAGGAATAATAACAGTATGTGTTACATAAGGAGGTTGCACAGGTAAAATGAGCAACCCATGAAAAACTTAACCCAATGCATACATTCTAAAAGGCACTTACTCAATTTTAGCTATGCTTATGTAACCAAATTTTCTTTCAAATAATATATTCTTAACTTGACTTTTATTTTCTGAGTTGTTTTAGTGTTTAACTTTTATTAAATAATTAACACAAATTTTTGGAGAATACATTTTTATTTATTTTATTTATTTTTTGAAAATTTTTTGAGTTAGAGTCTCACTCTTGTCACCCAGGTTGGAGTGCAGCAGCAAGCTCATGACCACCGCAGCCTCGACCTGCTTGACTTAGGCCATTCTTCAGCTCAGCCTTCCAAATAGCTGGAACTACAGACACACGTCATCACACCTGAATAGTTTCTTGTAATTTATTGTAGAGGTGAGGTCTCATCAAGTTGCCCAGACTGGTCCCAGACCTCTGGGCTCAGGCCTCTTGCCTCTGCCTCCCAAAATACTGGGATTATAGGCTGAGTCACTGCACTCAGCCACGAATAATAAGTTTTTAAAGAGCACATGCATGAACTAATATATGTATTTTAAATGAAATTAATTAAATACTTGATAATCAGAGTACACTGTAATTGTTCATGTTATTTATTTGTTGAGTCATTCATTTACTAAATCTGTGTTTATAGGGTGCCTTTCATCTGCTAAATAACTAGGCAATGCACCAGGGCTACCATGGAGAGCAAAATCAGACATGATCCCTACCTACCCTCATGGACTTTACTGTCTAGCAGGAGATATAGATTCTAATCAAAATGTAACAATAAAAGTAAAACTGAAACTATGCTGTGCCATGCCAGTTACATAGTTTGCTATACTGAGTATAATATTATATGCTAGGAATATTATGTATCTATATACCTACAGTTTTGCCAATAATATTAGTACATTTATAAATTGCTTCTTTACTTGAACCTATATAACAATAAGTAAGATAAAATTAGCATAGTGACTATTATATAATCAGAACTTACCAAATTCTGTTTATCTATGTATCCATCTAATCATCTATCAATCTGTAATTATTTGCATATGTACGAGCATTACTTAGATGGAATCATCACTTGGATCATATTTAGTGTTAATGCCACTAGTCAGCCAAGTATACTTCAAAATGAGCTTTTGCTACCATTATCATGATTAGATATACATTCTAAAGTAGCAATAACATTCAATGAGATGTTATGGAAAAAAGGAAATAGGGATCATTTTCAATTTTGACATATCTAGTATACTGACAATTAATATAGAACTTGAAATGTGTGACTTGGAATATTCGAATTACAGACCTTCAAAATTGACTTAATCCAGCCGGGCTCGGTGGCTCAGCCTGTAATCCCCCGCCTTTGGGAGGCTGAGGTGAGTGGATTGCCTGAGCCCCCGGGTTTGAGACCCACCTGGGCAGTGAGACCTCATCTCTACAATAAATCAAAAAAAAAATCAGCCGGGCATGGTAGTGCATGCCTGTAATTCTGGCTACTTGGAAGGCTGAGGCGGAAGGATCGCCGGAGTCCAGCAGGTCGAGGCTGCGGTGGCCGGAAGTGGCCACTGCACTCCAGTCTGGGCGACAGAGTGAGACTCCAACTCAAAAAAAAAAAAAAAAAAATTGACAATCCAAATTTTCATGACATTTCTAAATTCTCTCTGTTTTACATCGGGAAGATAGTTTCACAATACTTTGAAACTCTTATGACATGTAATTATGTTATCATTAGTATTTTAAAATTTAATTGATTTAACTTTTATTGAATTCCAGCTCTGTTCACAAAATTGCTTTGAAAGTTTTCAGATTTCATGTTATTCTGTTAAAAATCTGGTAAAAGACATACCATAACTTAGCAGCATATATAACATACAAGTATAGAAGTTTCTAGATGAATAAGCCATTAGTTACTAAAATTGGTAGAGTTAATTTTAAAAAGACTTTTTGCTACATCAGCTTACTAAATTGTTGATTGATTGTAAGCATATTTTTAGTGGAAAAATAATTAATATGTAATTATTATTCTTGCTTATATTTTCTAATTACTTACTAGTTTTATAGAAATGACATTTTTATTATTTATATATCAGAAAACGATTTAAATGAACCAAGTAACTTAGTAATAAGATATTGATTAACTTTTGGTAAAGATAAACTTTAGTTAAAAGTTGCTAATAAAATCTAAAAGAAAGTTATACTACAAAATTCCATGAACCAAAAATAGTCTTCTTTTTTTATTAATCAATTTTTTTTATTGTGGTTTTGTGGGGTACAGTTAAGGGTTAGGTGTACAATTACGTTTCATTCAGGCACCCTGTTGATAAGAGGTGTTTTTCCATCACCAGACAGATATTTACTACTGTTAATCCCCCCCCCATAGTTTCCCAGTACCATCAGTCATTTTCTTATAGTATTACATTGGATGTTCAAGGTCCATTATATGAGTGAGAACATGTGATACTCGGATCTCTTTTTCTGTGAGAGGTCACTCAGTATTATAGACTCTAGTTCCATCCAGGTTGCTGCAAAATTCATGATTTTGTTCTTTTTTATGGCTGCGTAGTATTCCATCATGTATATATACCACATTTTTTAATCCAGTCCTCTTTTGATGGGCAGCATGGTTGTTTCCAGGCTCTTGCTATAGTGAACAATGCTGCGATAAACATATGTGTGCGGGTATCTTTTTAATAGAGTGATTTGAGTTCTTCAGGTTATATTCCCAGTAGGGGGATTGCGGGGTCATATGGAAGGTCAATTTTTAGAGCTTTTAGGAATCACCACACTGCTTTCCACAAAGGTTGCACTAGTTTACGCTCCCACCAACAGTGTAGAAGTGTTCCCTTTTCACCACACCCTCTCCAGCAGCTGTTATTTTGAGTTGTTGATAATTGCCATTCTGACTGGAGTTAGGTGGTATCTCAGTGTGGTTTTGATTTGCATCTCCCTGATGATTAGTGAGGTTGAGCATTTCTTCATGTGTTTGTTGGCTGCTCAGATGTCTTCTTTTGTGAAGTGTCTGTTCGTATCTTTTGCCCATTTTATAATGTGGTTGTTTGTTTTCTTCTTTTCAGTATGTTTCAATTCCATGTAGATCCAGGATGTTAAGCCTTTGTCAGACCTAGAGTTGGCAAATACTTTTTCCCAGTCTGTAAGCTGTCTCCCTGCTCTCTTGATGGTTTCTTTGGCTTTGCAGAAGCTTGTCAGTTTAATAAGGTCCCACTTGTCTATCTTCTCTCTTACGACCTGTGGGTTTCGGGTTTGTTCAGGAATTGGATGTCAGTTCCGATTTCCATGAGGGTATTTCCTTCCTTTTCTAAGGTTCTTATGGTTTGAGGTTTTACATTTAGGTCTCTGATCCATTTGTAGTTAACTTTTGTGCATGAGGATAGATAGGGGTCCTGTTTCAATCTTCTGCATGTTGTCAGCCAGTTTTCCCAGCACCATTTACTGAATAGGTTCTCCTCTCCCCAGTGGTAGATGGTGGGGGCTTTGTTGAAGATGAGTTGCTTGAGAATTTGAGGTTTTGCTTCTGGAATCTCAATTCTATTCCATTGATCTATATGCCTGTTCCTGTACCAATACCAAGCTGTTTTGATGATTGTAGCTTTATAGTAAAGTTTGAAGTCTGGTATTGTGATACCACCTGCTTTTTTTTTTTTTTTTTTGCTTAGGATTGTTCTGGCTATTCTTGGACGTTTGTGTTTTCATATGAATTCCTGCATTGTTTTGTCTAGGTCTGAGAAGAATGTTGTTGGTAATTTAATGGGTATTGCATTGAATTTGTAGATTGCCTTAGATAAGATGGACAACTTCACAATGTTGATTTTTCCAATCCATGAGCGTGGGATATTTTTCCACTTGTTCGTGTCAGCTTTGATTTCTTTGAGCAGTGTTTTGTAATTTTCATTGTAAAGGTCTTTCACGTCTCTAGTTAGGAAGATGCCAAAGTATTTCATTTTTTGTGTGTGTGTGGCTATTGTGAATGGAATTGTGTTTTTTATTTGGGTTTCTGTTTGTTTATTATTGGTGTAGAGAAATGCGATTGTCTTTTGTACATTTATTTTGTATCCTGAGACTTTGCCAAAGGCCTTTATCAATGTAAGGAGGCTTTTTGACAGATTCTCTTGGGTTTTCAAGGTACACAATCATATCATCTGCAAAGAGAGATAACTTGACTTCCTCTTTTCCTATTTGAATACCTCTGATGGCCTCCTCTTCTCTGATTGCTCTAGCCAGTACTTCCAATACTATGTTGAACAGGAGGGGTGAGAGTGGGCATCCTTGTCTGGTTCCAGTTTTCAGGGGAATTGGTTCCAATTTTTGTCCATTTAGGAGTATGCTGGCTGTGGGTTTCTCGTAGATGGCTTTTACTATTTTGAGGTACGTTCCCTGTATGCCTAGATGTTCAAGGGTTTTTATCAAGAAGGGGTGCTGGATTTTATCAAAAGCTTTTTCTGCATCTAATGATATCATCATGTGGTTTTTGTTTTGACATCTGTTAATGTATTTAATTGCACTTATGGTTTTACGAATGTTGAACCAGCCTTGCATCCCAGGGATGAAGCCTACTTGGTCATGGTGGATGATTTTTGAGATGTATTGTTGAATCCGGTTTGCTAGGATCTTGAGAATTTTAGCATCTTTGTTCATCAAAGATATTGGCCTGTGGTTCTCTTTCATTGTTGGATCTTTACCTGGCTTGGGTATCAATGTGATGTTGGCTTCGTAAAATGATTTGGGGAGAGTTCTATCTTTTTCAATCGCCTGGAATACCTTTAGTAGGATTGGTATCAGCTCCTCCTTGAATGTCTTATAGAATTCTGCTGGAAAGTCATCTGGACAATGGCTTTTTTTGTAACAAGTTTTTTTTATTACATAGTCGATTTCCTTGATTGTTATTGGTCTATTTAGGGTCTCAATTTCTTCTTGTTCCAACCTAGGTAGGTTGTGTGATGTCAGAAAGTCCTCCATTTCCTTATGGTTTTCAAGTTTGTTTCCATACAAGTGTACATAGTAGTCTCTAATGATCTTTTGTATTTCTTCAGGGTCAGATGTGACTTCATCTTTTGTGGTTCTGGTTGTGTTTATTTGGTTTTTTCTCATTTTTTCTTGGTCAGTCCAGCTAGGGGACGATTGATCTTGTTTATCCTTTCGAAGAACCAGCTTCTTGTTTCATTGATTTTTTTGTATTATCTTTTTGTCTTCTATGTCCTGGATTTGGGCTTTTGTTTTGGTGATCTGGATTCTTCTGCTGAAATTAGGGTTTTTGTGGTCTTGCTTTTCAAGCTTCTTTAGGTGGCTTGTTAGGTTGTGAATTTCTGTTCCTTCCATTTTCTTCATGTGTGTTTGTAGGGATATAAATTCCCCTCTTACAACAGCTTTCAGGGCATCCCAGAGATTTTGGTAAGATGTTTCTTCATTTTCATTTGTTTCCAGGTATCTTTTGATCTCTGTTTTGATTTCGTCATTGACCCAGGAGTTGTTTAGCATCATGCTGTTTAGTGTCCATGTCTTTGTGGGTTTTGGGGGGACTTTGTTAGTGTCAATGTTATATTTATTCCATTGTGGTCCGAGAAGGTGTTTGGCAGAATTTCGGTCCTTTTAAATTTGCTTATGCTTGATTTATGGCTGAGTATGTGGTCGGTCTTAGAATATGTTCCATGAGGTGATGAGTAGAATGTGTATTTTGTGGTCTTTGGATGGAGTGTTCTGAAGGTATGAATTAAGTTCATTTGGTCCAAAGTCACATTGAGGTTCTTGATCTCCTTGCTGATTTTTTGTCCTGATGATCTGTCTAGGGTTGTGAGTGGGGTATTAAAGTCCCCAGTTATGATAGTGTTAGAGTCAATATCTTTCTTTAGTTTTCCAAGAAGTTGCTTTATGAAAATTGGGGCACCTATGTTGGGTGAATATATGTTTAGAATAGATATTTCTTGTTGATGGATTGAGACTTTTATCATTATGTAGTGGCCTTCTGTATCTTTTTTGATTTTTAATAGCTTGAAGGGTATTTTGTCTGAAATTAAGATTGCTACTCCTCCTTTCTTTTGTAATCCATTCGCCTGAAAGTTTATTTCCCATCCTCTTACTTTGAGTCTGTGGGTGTCCTTTCTAGTGAGGTGAGTCTCTTGAAGGCAATAGATTGTTGCCTGATGATATTTTATCCATTTTGCCATTCTATGTCTTTTCAGTGGTGCATTTAGTCCATTCACATTTAGGCTAATAATTGAAATTCAAGAGTTGATCCCTGTCATAAGGTTCTTGCAGAGTTGTTCCTGTTTGTTTGTTGTCTTTCTTTGGGTTCTGGAGTTGGCTCATGTGTATTTTTACTCTTTTGCCTGTACTCTTGTGAAGAATGCTGTTGTTCTTTTTTCATTTTTTTCTGTCTTCAGTACTTTCTTAAGTGTTTCTTGTAGAGGTGGTCTGGTGGCAGCGTAGGTTCTTAAGAATTGTATATCTGGAAAAGATTTCAATTCTCCCTCACTAATGAAGCTTAGTTTGGCTGGGTAGGATATTCTTGGTTGAAATTGTTTCTCTTTTATAACTTTGAAGATAGGGCTCCAGGCTCTCCTGGCCTGCAGGATTTCTGTGGATACATCTGCTGCTATTGTAATTGGTTTTCCCTGGTAGGTAGTCTGGCCTTTTTCTCTTGCTGCCTTTAGGATTTTTTCTTTTATAGCTACTTTGTTTAGGTGAATTATTATGTGTCTGGGAGTTGGTCTTCTCAGTTGTTGTCTTGCAGGGGTTCTCTGAATCTCTTGTGTTTGAATTTGTTCATCCTTAATGAGATGAGGGATGTTTTCTTGAATGATTTCATGAAATGTTTGTTCCAATGTGGCTTCTGTTTCTCTCTCTGCCTCAAAAGCCCAATTACTGTTAGGTTTGGTCTCTTGAAGTGATCATTCATCTCTTGCAGGTTTTGTTCTGTCTTTTTGAGCTTCTTTTCTATGCTTTTGACAGTTTGGGTTAGTTCTGTGTTTTGGTCTTTGAGCTCTGAGATTCTTTCTTCTGCTTGGCTGATTCTGCTTTCCATGCTTATTAGTCTGTTGTTCATTTCCATCACAGTATTCTTTACTGCTGTCATTTCTGACATCAGCTCCTTCCTATTTTCCTCTTGTCTCTCCTCAATTTTTTAAATTCTCTCCATTAATGTCTTGATATCTGGGTTTGTTGCATGAAACCAGTTATTCTGGGGGCTCTTCATTGTTTGTGTTTCAGAATCTGTTTTCTCAGTGTCTGATTTCCCAGGGGTCTGTGTGAGACCTATATTCATCTTTTGGTTTTTCTTCATTTGTGTGGTTTCTCCCCCTCCCTACTTTTTCTTTCCCTCCACATCACCGTCTTCTTTAATTCTTTTATTCAGGAGTAAAGGGATTGGTTTTACTTCTGTTTGTTCAATCTCCTATTCTTTATGTATGCCCTCTTACTTTGTTCAATTCTGGAGTTGCCCTGTAGGTTGGAGGTGATCCTTTTTGCAGTTTTGAGATTTACTTAAGGGGGGAGCTGTGATTCAAAATCTATCTGCAGGGCCTGGTATTCGCTGACAGGTGTGTGGATAATGTGGAACCCACTTCCCACTGCCCTGGAATCTGTCCATGCAGTGAGGATGTAGGTTTACTCCCTGAAATAAAATGTGGTTAGCAGATGGGAGAGAATGGAGCAGATAGTGGGTCGAAGAGGGGAGTGGAGAGATAGAGGAGTAAGGGGGGAAACAAACAAGTGTGCCAACAAATAGAGAGAGAGGCCTATACTGAAACAGATAAAAACAATAGACCACTGCTACAGACGAACCAACTCTCATACAAAAAATAAAAAATAAAAATAAAACAGATAGTCATGCTAACATACAAGCTAACCAACCACCTTATTAGTGTGCTATTCCTCTATCCAAAAATATGGTTTACAGAGAGAAGAAAAGAGAAGAAAAGGAAAAATGATAAAAGAAAATAATACAGTTGAAATAGAATTAAGTCATTATACTAATAGAATCAATGAAGCACACTCTGAGACATTTCGTTTAAGTCCAATGTCCTTTCAGGTCTGATTTCTAGTTTTCTTTTCAAGCTGGTAAATTAGTTTGCAGTTAGGGTCAGTTCACCCTGGTCTGCTGTGAAGGACAGTTCAGATTACCCTCCGTTCAGCACTCTGGTCTATGTCTTTATCAAGCTTGTTTCTTCCGTTTCGGTGTTGTTACCTTGAATCGCCAGCAGGTGGTGCTATCTCAGCTTCTTGCCCCAGAGGGGGTGGGGCCAGACAGGAACAAGATGGCTGCCTGCCTCAGGGCAGACAACAGGAGACCCACGGAGGACGGGTGGGCAGGACTTCTCGGTAGCAGGAGAGGTGGCAGCGATCCCAGCAGATCTTCCCTGAAGTGGCTTGAAGTGGATCGCCTCCGGCCTGGGTGGTACGATGTGCTACTGCTGTCACGGAGGCCACGGTAGCCGCTGCGGCAATAGCAGCGGTGGTGGCGGTGGCGGCGGCGGGGGGGTGGCTGCAGCAGTGGTGAGGGCGGCAGTGGCAATGTTTGTGCCACAGTGACTGTCCAGTCCATCACGATGCCGCAGCGGTGGCAATGTCCGAGCTCCGTATGAAGAGCAGGCTGCGTTGCTGGGGTCCACAGCCCCCCAGGGTGAGAGTCAGAGACCCTCTGCAGATCTCCTTTGCAGAGGGCTTCACAGACTGCGTTGGCCCGTCCCCATCGTGCTGCTTCTCCAATAGTCTTCTATAGTATGTTTATACTTTGGAAAAATATGACGATAAAGATTTGGGTTGCAGAAACTGAAAAATACTATTGGAAGACAAACATACAATTTAATGACTATATTTTCATTGTGAGAGACTTGAAAATTTAGACTACTAACTATAAGGTACAATTAGGGGAAAGAAAACAATTGAAAAATTGAGTTAGTCCACTTCAGACTAATACTAGATGTAGATATTCTATGACAATGCTTATTTAATACAATTTAAGGGTCTCTGATAGTTTTCTCTTCATTAAAATGAAGACACAAATTTTTCCACAATTTCCCCTGCATTGAATCTTTTCATTATTGCATTTCCTAAGAAAAGCATCACTCTGGTTTCCCTTGTTGCTTGGTTGAGGCATTAATCCTTGTTAATGTCTTACTTGGGTAATTTGTTACCCTTTCCTGGAAGGACTAATTTCTTACCCATAGATTGATTAACACATTTGTTAACATATTATGCAAGCTTCTTTTATCTGATTACAACTGAATTAAATTTATTTAAAATTATTACCTCAGACAAAAATAATTTGAAGACAGATGCAAACTAAGATGTATTGTAAAAATCACATACTGTATTTAGAACTGAAAAAAAGCAAGGAGACAGGGGCTTTGAAGCTCAACCAGGTTGTACCAGACTTTGGCAATTTACCTGATTAATCATTGGCAGCTGGGCTGCATCTTTCAAAGGCTCCGATTAGCTTTGACCTACAAAGTGAGATCCAAAAAAATGATGTAGAATGGGATTTTGGCAACTTGGAAAACTGGGCAACAAAGAGATAAAGGCTCAAGAGAAAGAAGGCAGAGATACACAAAAGATTCAGAATTCATAAAGCAAAGATGAAGAAACAGCAAAATCACATTATAAATTTGCACGTGGCAAGTTCTCTGCATAGTGCCTAAATATCACTGTTCATGAGGTAATATGTTTTGGGAAAGTCTATACTGAAATTTATAAACTCAGTAGGTGTTTTCTGATAGAATATTTATCTCTAAAGCATGCATAAAAATAACTGTTATCAAACATTTAATAACACGGATCTTAGGCTAATAATCCTATGAGGTGTGTATCCTTTATTCACTGAACTGAAAATTCACCACACTATCATTGATTAGCTCAAAGATAATTGGCACCAGTTCTGCAGCTCTTGTTGCTGGGAAAATAACTTTCTACTACGGGAAATTTTTTATACATGCACATAGACACAGCTGTGGCAACTGTTTTTAGCTATACAACCTGAAATGACAACTTCTTCATTTTGGATACCCTGAATCTAAAAGAAAGCTTCAAGATCCCTTTTGAACTTTTTGATTGAATGGAATAGTTCAGATTGAGAGAGACTTTGTGATAGCAATGCAAATTGTAGGAATTCTGCAAGGCTGCATCATATTTCTAAGAAGAAAAATCTGTGTAGGGCAAGTGTCCAAAAATGCACGTGAGAAAGTAATGTAAGGTATGATTTTCGTAACAATTGCCAAGGTAAAGCACCCTGTGTTACAAGTTTGATCATCGGATAGTATTGTTTTCTACTCACAAGAGTAGCAACACAGTAGAATCTAAAATCGGCCATTTATTTCAACCCCAGTACAATAAATGTTTTTAGCTATTACTGCCTTAGGTCTTTATTTCTTCTTTTTTGTTGTTTTTTATTACAAATATAGACATATTTATATTGTTTAAGTAGAAATGAGAAGTAAACAACAATAAGAAAATAAGAGTAACACAATCTAGGGGTAACTGTGAAAACTTTGTAGCATAGCCACTTTGTTTATGGTTGTTTTCTATTTTATTAGTAAAAATTAATTTTCTGTCCCCTCTATTCACACAGATGTCCTGATGTTGCTAAACACATATCTATAACATGATTTTATGACTATACAGTATCTACACAAAAACTGTACCATAACTTATTTTACCTATCTCCTATTATTGAAACTTGGTCCTACTTTTCACTTTTCAACTATTTTGAAAGTCTTAACCGAGAACCAATGCCATACATCGTAGGTAAATCTTTGTTCCTATCGGTCATTGTTTTCTTGGGATAAATTCCTAAATGCTAATTTTCAGGTCAAAGTCTAGGCATATGGTTACATACTAGGCATGTATAGTCTAGGTATACGGTTAGAGTACTACCATATTCTGTCAAGATTGCTCATACAAATGTACACCACCGGCAATATTTTGGGATTGCTGTATCCTGGCTAACAATATCCAATTTCCCATTTTATAATCAGTGCTAGTTTGTTAGACAAAAATGTATGTTTCATTGTTGTTTAAATTGGCCCTTGTATTCTAGTGGTAAGATTTAAAAAATTAAAGTATGCATTTACTAAACTTGCATATTTCATTTGTGAATTGCTATTGCTAAATTAAATAAGTGGTTTCTGTACCTTGCTTTCATTTGTCTGTAAATCTTCCCTGCTCACTGTTGGATATTGGTGTCCTCTAAACCACCACTGGTTCTAAGTGTTTCTGATTCATGAATTGTTGTTTGTCAGTTAAACTCTTCTAAATTTAATTTGCTGAAAATTTTCTTTTGACTTTATTTTATTTATAGTTTTTATGCAGATAGATCTGTTGGAGAGCTTTATATTTAAGGACATTATTTACAAATAAAGCAATTTTTCCCTTGTTTCTCACTTGTCTTTTGATATATAGAAAATGTTCAATGTTGTAAAATACATTGTTCAAAGTTAGGAAGTCTCTCCTTAACTCACATTCCATATACAATCACATATTTCTCTTAGGATTTTTGTGGTTCAATTTTTATAAACTTTAACATTTTAAATTCTTCTGGAATGTTATTTCAAGTATTGTTTTGTTTTTTTTTTGAGTTGGAGTTTCACTCTGTTACCCAGACTGGAGTGCAGTGGCTGCTCCCAGCCACCGCAGCCTTGACCTGCTGGGCTCCAGCAATCCTTCCACCTCAGCCTTCCAAGTAGCCAGAATTATAGGCATGCGCTACCACGCCCGGCTGATTTTTTGATTTATTGTAGAGATGAGGTCTCGCTGCCCAGGTGGGTCTCGAACCCGTGGGCTCAGGTAATCCACTCACCTCAGCCTCCCAAAGGTGCGGGATTACAGGCTGAGCCACCGAGCCCGGGTAGAAGAGAAGGAAGCTGCACGTCCCTGGGTGGGCTCGAACCACCAGCCTTTCGGTTAACAGCCGAATGTGCTAACTGATTGCGCCACAGAGACACTCAAGTATTGTACTGGTAGAAAAAACTTTAAAATGTTTTAGACTCTATAAACATATGTAGTGTGAAATAGCACAGTATAGTGCAGTGTACTTTCTCTTTTCCCATTTGTTTTATATTTGACTTCTTCCATGCATTAAATTCTGAGATGTACACATGCTTATTGATGTGCTGTTTATGTATATATTACTAATATTGTTACTTTTTCATGTATCTATTTATCTGTCTATCATCATCTTCTCATATATCTGACATTTGGGCTTGATGCCATTTTAACATTTGAATAGATATAGCTAATATAGTCTTCCTATTGCTGTTGCAAAAATTATCATAAACTTAGTGGTTTCAGATAACAATCATGTATTCTCATATAGTTCTTGAGAGCAGAAATCTGAAATAGGTCTCACCAGGCTAAAATCACGGTGTTGGCAGATCTTCATTCCTTCTGGAGTCTCTAGGGGAAAATTCCTTTTCTTACCTTTATCAGCTTCTAGAGCCTGCTCACATTCTTTAGCTCGTGATGACCCCTTTCTGTGTTCAAAACCAGGAATCACATCACTCTGACCTCTTTCATCATGGACATGTCTACTTTACAGATTCTGACTCTCCTGCTTTTCTCTTTGTATAAGTGTCACTAACTAGGACACTTATAGGCCATCAGATAGTACAGAATTATCTCAAGTCAACTGATTAACAAACAACTCCATCTGTAACCTCAATTCCTTCTTAACATGTAATATAATTCTTGAATTCCTTCTTATTATGTAATGTAACATCTTCACAAGTTCTGAGGATTCTGACGTGGACATCTTTTAGGGAGAGGCCTTATTCTGCCTACTGCGCCTTTTGAGATAAAACTTTGCTAATTTTTGAAGTTTTTCATGATTATTCATCTCCAGTTCTTTTTCTACTTAATTGGTTATGATTCATATTTTTCCATTTTCTTTAAAAGTTTCTGGTTTATTGGAATAGATATAGCTAATATAGTCTTCCAACATTATAAATCTACTCTTAATGGGTGGTTATTTTTCCTTTCAGTTTCTTTTTTTTTTTTTTTTTTTTTTGAGTTGGAGTCTTAACCTGCTGGGCTCCGCGATCCTTCCACCTCAGCCTTCCAGGTAGCCAGAATTACAGGCATGCACTACCATGCCCGGCTGATTTTTTATTTATTGTAGAGATGAGGTCTCACTGCCCAGGCAGGCCTCGAACCCACGGGCTCAGTCAATCCACTCACCTCAGCCTCCCAAAGGCATGGGATTACAGGCTGATCCACCGAGCCCGGCCAGCTTCCTTTATATCTTACAATTTCCTTCTTTTGTTTTTGATTTGATATACCTATGAAAAAAATAAATTTCATTGGTTTATATTGTACTTTGTTTCTTTAATGTAAAAAACAAAGATTTGGATCAAATGTACTGTTTTGTTTACTCTATTTTTTTCTTTCTCTGTTCTTTCTTGGTACCTCTTTCCTCATTCCTAGTACATATGTGTTCATTTAATTTGACTTCCATATTTATTCATGCATGTTATGAATTGTTCCCATGCTTCAGGTTTGACTGAACACCTTTCAATGCTTATTATATACAGACAGAAATGATTTAATGACTTAACTATGGACTTAAGGATTACTGGGATAGTGTTTTCGTAGTGAGTGATAAGTTGTTGAGATGCTTTGGTTTGTTTTAAACTCCATTATTAAAATTTAAAATTTTATACCCCCAAAATATGACTTGTCCAAGTTTTGATTTGAGGAATTTCTTAAGGTTTTTCTTTTATATCTTAGTATATGCCCCGCTTTTTGCACAAGTACTCATTATCGTTTTGCCTTGATAAATGTATAGGCAGTCTTTATTATGTTTTCTTTTTCTGTTACATTATATGGACATCTTGTAAACAGCATATAATTACATAATGCTTTTAAATTCAATCTGACTGATGATTATTTAACTCATTTTTATTTGTTATCACAAAAATTATTTTGGATTTCTGCTAGTTTCTTTATATTTATAATTATACTTTGCTAGAAACAAAAATGATAATAAATACCTACTACACGCTGAACATTACGCTATCATCGCATATAAGCCTTTAAACAACACTAAGATGTGTATATTCTTGTTATATCCATTTAGAGATGGAGATTTTAGAATATAATTAAATAAACACTTTCAATAGTAAGCAGTAGATCACAATCCTTGTCTAAGTTTAGAAGCTTCTTTAAGTTTCTTTTGTTACATAAAGATTGTGGTTTGATTTGTTTCTAACTTTCCATCAGTAGAAAGCTATTATTTTTGTTAATTTTATTAGTTGTCTTTATTTTAAAACATTCTTATGACTATATTTCCCAAAAATTTAAAATTATTAAGTAAGATTCATCCCACATAGTAAAATAAACACATTTTCAGAGTGGTTTCTAGAGCAAAATCCAACAATATGCCAAATATAAGCTAAAGGAATGAGCAAAGGCATATCAGAAAGCTAAATACAAATACAAAATAGGAAAGTATGGCTTATAATTGATATTTGCCAAGTTTAAATTAAGACAAAAACATAAAAAGTGTTGACTAATACAAAGAAAGGCAAATAATGCTGAATGTCACGATTTAGAATGAAGATAAGACAATTTAAAACAATCTGTGCATTAAGACACATGGCAACAATCACCATGAAGCAGTATAAAAAGAAACAGACATAAACACACACACACAAAATAGAACTATGACACAACTTTCATGATAAAGTCGTGACCAAAATGTATGTAAGGATATAGATAATGAGTAAGAAAGATTTTAAAAACATGGATTTATCTTACACCAATTAGAGTACACATAGAAATTGTTTAATAAACATATATCAGAACACAAAGGAAAGCATCAATAAGTTCAATGAGATAAAAACAATGTTGATTCTTCCTACTCATTGGCATGAAATATTTTTCCTTTTGTTTGTGTCTTCTTGAATTTCGTTGAGCAGTGTTTTGTCGTTTTACCTAACCCCAGTTAAAGTGGTCATCACTAATAAAACAAACAGCAACAGATGCTGGAAAGGATGTGGAGAAAAAGAAACACTTCTACACTGCTGGTGGGAATGCAAACTAGTACATCCTCTTTGGAAAAGTGTGGTAATTTCTGAAAGCACTAAATAATTGACCTTCCATATAATCCAGCAGTCCCTATATTGGGAGTATACCCAGAGGAATGCAAATCATTCTACAAAAAAGATACCTGCACATGCATGCTTATTGCAGCACTTTTCCCAATAGTAAAATCATGGAACCAACCATGCTGCCCATAGAAACTGGACTGGATTAAAAAAAAAAAGTGGTACCTATACACAATGGAATATTATGTAGCCATAAAGAAGGACAAACATATGGACTTTGTAGCAACTTGGATGGATTTAGAGTCTATCATACTCAGTGATCTATCACAGAAACAGAAAACTGAGTACCACATGTTCTCACTCTCAAGAGGACCTTGAACAATTGTCATAATACTATAAGAAAGGGATTGGCAGTACTGAGAAACTACCAGGGGGCAGGGAGTGTTAGCAGTAGTGGGAAAATTCTAAGAGAGGGGCACACCTCATCAGCAAGGGTACCTGCATAATGAACATTTGTATACCTAACCCTGAATTGTACCCCACAATTTTAAAATTAATTAAAAAAAGAAGTGATATTTATCTAACCACTGTAAAGAAACATTAAAGGTAAAAATAAATGATAAAAATAGTAAAACTGAAATACCTCCTACTTAGAGATTAAAACTTTGTTAAAAATCTGTTCAATAGAGTATTGCAGTATTTCTTTAAAAAATGACAATAAAAGCACTAAATATCAGATTCTATGCAATGCAATTGAAGAAATAACTGCAAATGCCTTTAAAAATAAAAGAATTAGACAATTTTCTAGGAAAATATAACAAACCCAAATTTACCCAAGCAAACAAATGAAATTAAATTAACAAACTTTCATTGACTAAATAGATACATTTAACAAAGACCTATGATTATATTTCATCACAGCCCCGCATTCCTCATCAAAGCACTAGGCAAATGTTATCACAGGAAAATTCTACTAATTCAGCAAAAAAAAAAATCGATAATACTAATATTACTTCAATTGTTTTAGTGCTTAAAAATATCTTCCAAAGCTGGGCTCGGTGGCTCAGCCTGTAATCCCGCGCCTTTGGGAGGCTGAGGTGAGTGGATTGCCTGAGCCCGTGGGTTCGAGACCCGCCTGGGCAGCGAGACCTCATCTCTACAATAAATCAAAAAAAATCAGCCGGGCTTGGTAGCTCATGCCTGTAATTCCGGCTACTTGGAAGGCTGAGGCGGAAGGATCACTGGAGCCCAGCAGGTCGAGGCTGCGGTGGCCGGGAGCGGCCACTGCACTCCAGTCTGGGTGACAGAGTGAGACTCCAACTCAAAAAAAAAAATATATATATATATATCATCCAAATAAATTTTGGATAAAGAACACACTGTTACTATGTACAATGCATAGCATAAAAAATGAAAATTAGAATGAGTGAAAAATGCTAAGTAAGATATTAGCAATCAGAATTTTTGCATATTAAGAAATAATAAATCATGAATGAATTTATTGCAGAAACAGGAAGATAATTAAATGTTAAAAATCATACATTTAGTTAATATATTTATTTGAAAAAAAAATTGTATATGCTGTGATAATTTTAATTAATGCTGAAAAGGCATTCAACAAAATCCAATACCAACTCCTGATTTAAAGCAAACAAAAACAAAATAGTTAATGGAAGAGACATCAATAGATACTTTGTTAATATAGTAAAATATATATGTGTCACTCCAAAAGTCACCATCTTTTTAACATGTGGAAACATTAGACGTTTTCCTACTAAGGGTAGAGATCATAAAAGCATGTCTACTGTCACCACTATGATTTTTATTGGAGGTTTATTGTTAGTACCAGTAAATGCAACCAGATAAGAGAATAAGAGATGTAAGCACTGGAACAAAAAAAGACAAAGATTATCCATATTACATATATATTACTTACACATATGTAGAATATGATAATGTACCTAAGAAAACCAAGAAATCAATGACAGTGAGAGCATTCAATGTGGTAGCAGGATATAGAATTAATATACAAAAATAAATTAATTTAACAAGCAATGACCATTAGAAGATATAATGAAGGAAAAGATTTAAACAGAAAGTAAGATAAAATACTAGGAATAGAAAGAAGAGAATTACAAAATATATGAAGAATTAGAATAAATCTGAATATCATAATAAGAAATTTGAGTGTATGGAAATTCATTGATATTCTTAGGTGGTATACATCAAAAAGATGTCAGTTCTTCCTAAGTTAATATGCAAGTTAAATGCAATTCAAATAAAGTTTTTGTTAAAAAAATAAAGGACAGGAAAACCTCCAAAAAGTCGAAAAATAGGTAAAGGACAGATATAAATGAAAATTTAATGTATGGTAAAATTGGCTTATAAGGTATACGTGGGAAAATACAGACTTAAAAAATGGTTGAGATAATTGCATAGCCAGTTAAAAATATAAATGGGTCAGAAATCTATATGTAAAAGAAATGAAATAATAGATATTCTGGGGCAAAACAGGGATGAATTCCTTTATAATCTGGAAACATAAAAGAGATTTCTAATAATTTCTGACAAAATTCAGAAGCAATAACAGACAAGATTGATAAATTCAAATATATTATGAAAAAAGTCTGTGTATATGAAATTTCATGAGCAAAATCAAAATGATGACAGAGAAAATATTGAAATAAAGGAATAATCTCCCAGTACATAAAGAGCCTTTAAAATGGAAAGATAATGAACTAACTATAAAGGAAAAGAGCAATGAATATGAGAATGAACTCAAAGAAGAAAAAGACAAACGACCCTTAAAAATATGAACTCATGCCCAACATGACTTACACAAAGAGCAATGTAAATCAAAATTCCACTGAAATATCACTTCTTACTAGCAGTTTGGCAAAAACCCCAAAACTTGCCCACACACTTGGTTGGCAAAGCTTTGGAGAATAGTTATTATGTACTGCTGATAAACATAAAAATTGCACAAATCCACTGCAAGGCTATCTGACACTATTAAGAAAAATTACATGTGTATTTTCCCTTAGCCCAGGAATTCCACTACATGGGTTACAGCCTTAAGATATACTTCCATACATCTGAAGCAACATATGCACAAGGTTCTCATGTAGCTTATCCATAAGAGCAAAAGATTAGATACCATCTAAATGCCCATCAAAGCTGAATGAATTGTAAGTCTCCCACAAAATGAATTATTATGATGCTTTAAAAGAGTTGAGATTCTCTGTGCTAGTATGAATTAATCATCAGGTTATTTTTCTTTTCTAAAAGTAGTAAAGATTATTCTACATAAAATTTTACTTTTTTGGTAAAAAAAAATAAAGAGAAAGTGTATATCTATAGCTATGCATTGCTTAATGATAGGAATATGTAATGAGAAATAATGTCATTGGGTAATTTCTTTGTTGTGCGAACATAATAGAGTGTACTTACATACACCTAGATAGTATAGCCTACTACACACTTAGGCTATATGGTATAGCCTATTGTTCCCAGGCTATAAACCTGTATAGCATCTGACTGTACTGAATACTTAGGCAATTGTAATACAATGGTATTTTTGTATCTAAACATAAAAGAGGTACAGTAAAAATACAGTATTATAATCTTAGGGACCACCATTAAATGCATGTTTCATCTTTGACCTAAATGTCCTTATGGACACATGTCTGTATTTGTGTGTGTGTGTGTGTGTGTGTGTGTGTGTGTGTGTGTGTGTGTGTCTGAAAATGTAAACAAGAGATCTTTAAGGTAAGACAATATGGCAAAAGACTATCAATCTAAGTGGTATGAAATTGTACTAGTTTTCTGCTGTTTCTATGTTTGAAAATTTTCATAATTAAAAATTAGAAAAAACATAATTGCATAAGGATGGCGCTTGATTTTTTTATATTCAAGATAAGAAATTTGGCATACATTCATCATCTGCCCATGTTTTTTCAATCAAATAACCATAATACAAATTATGGAAAGTGGATTATTATTAAGATTAAAATTTATGGTAAGTTTCACATTTTAATATGATTTTTAATAGTATAAATTGTGATTTATTTAAATATCCTTTGGTTTAGCAGTTTTAATGCTCTCATGAAAATACTTTATACTACAGATTTCAGATTTGAAGAATTTAGTTTATAATAATTGTCAAGCCGGGCTCGGTGGCTCAGCCTGTAATCACGCACCTTTGGGAGGCTGAGGTGAGTGGATTGCCTGAGCCCGCGGGTTCGAGACCCACCTGGGCAGCGAGACCTCATCTCTACAATAAATCAAAAAATCAGCCGGGCATGGTAGTGCATGCCTGTAATTCCAGCTACTCGGAAGGCTGAGGCAGAAGGATCGCCGGAGCCCAGCAGGTCGAGGCTGCGGTGGCCAGGAGCGGCCACTGCACTCCAGTCTGGGCGACAGAGTGAGACTCCAACTCAAAAAAAAAAAAATAATAATAATTGTCAAAAACATATCTTTTGAATAGTGTATTTCTCTCTTAAAGTTGAGTTTTCATATGAACAAATTGAGCATTAACTTCACTATAATTGTTTGCATTTTTTATAGCCAAGAGCCTTTGTTTATTGTATTCTGAAGTTCAGTATGTGAAGGAGTGTCATGGGATCAGGCACATTTGTTCATACATTTACTTGTTTATTTTTGTTTTGTTTTTCTTTCTGGGTGATTTTTGGCTTACATTTCCCTCTTGAGTTATACATATTTTTTAATCTAAAATCAATTTATATGTTAATTTTTATTTGTTTCCTCTTGTTGTAATGGATTGCCAACAGTGTAGCGACTTAAAACAAGTTGTATGTTTTCTTTTACAATTCTGGAAAACAAGTCCAAAATAAATTTCAGTAGGCTAAAATCAAAGTTTGTGGGGAGGACTGGTTCTTTCTGAAGGATCCAGAAAAGTATCTGTTCCTTGCCTTTCCCAGCTTCTGGTGGCTGCTGGCCTGTCTTGGCCTATGGATGCATGGCTCCAACCCCTGCTTGCCTGGTTATATTGCCTTCTCCATGTCTGCAGTCAAATATCCCTCTCTCCCTAATTCTAAGGACACTTGTGATATCTCTAGAGCCTGCACAGCTAATCTCGGATAATCTCTCCATTTTAAAGTCCTTAATTTAATGATTTATTCAAAGTACCTTTTGCCTTAAAGGCAACATTCCCAGGTTTCAGAGATTAAGACATGAATATCTTTGGGAGGGAGGTTCTTATATAGCCTATCACAGCCTTAAATTGATGAGCCTATATGTATAAATCTAGCTGTTTTGTTTATTTGTTTGTTTGGTTTATTTGTTTTAGATCTAGAAGCATTTCAGCCCATGTCATTGTGCACTGGGATGTTTTGTTTCTTCTGGAAAAATCGAATTTTTGATTCTTGGATTAAGTTTCAGTTTTTTATCTTTTCACATGTTACCTTACATAGTTTTTAATAATTCCTTTTTCTCTGCATTCTGGGCAAGTTTCTCAAATTTATCCTTCATATGACCAACTTGATTTTCCATGATCAAATCCAGTTGGAACTGCCTCCAGTGTGGATTTTAATTATGCAGCTTTGATGTTGCTAGGCACCCCACCCCTTTAATCTTAACTCAGTCAGTTTCTCCTTCAGGATTCTTGCTTCTGCTTCATATAACTCGTTTCCTCTTGCATTATTTCGAGGACAACAAGCTGCTGCTTGCTAAAGAAAAATGTCTATTTTTCTTGTGAAGGTGATTTTCAAAGTTATATTTTTCCTCTGACTATTAGGGATGATTTTCTTTCTCTTTATATTGCTGTCGTAATTCATAGATGTGTTTTTATTTGCCTTGAATGGGCAGAGTGTTTGCCTTCAGGGTAGATACCAGGTCTTATAGCTCCTGTCAGGATTTATTTGAATGGTAGCTGGTTTATCCTCTTAAATCTCAGCCTGAAGTACCAGCCTAAGCTTGATTTGCAATTTGTAGAGTAGTTCTGTAAACTGTACTTGGATCATCTGCTACCTCAATGCTAAGATTCTCTTGTTCCAACATTCACTTACTGTTGGAATTTTCTTAGAACACAAAAAAGCTGTAACCTATCTAATTCCTTTAGTTCTTCGCCAGTGCTGCTCCTTGCGTTTTCAGCTCTATACTTCCGAACATAACATTTGGATCAACATAGTTCTACTTAGGTATAAGAAGGAGAGGAGCCAATGCATATCGAAGATAGGGCTGTTCACTATGTTCTGAATTTTTTTCACATGTCCTATCTTATTTGGGGGATTTATTTTGGTCCAGAATGTGTATTGTTTTGCACATAGTACAGGAATGTGTCATGACTTATCAAGCAGAATTCTTACCCAGATTTATGTTGGTATTATTGTCTGTGGTTCACTTGGGGTTATTGTTGAATTTCCATGAGTACTCTAATTGGTGATTGGTAAGAACAATTTCATTCATATCTTATTAACCAGCATTTTAGCTATAAACCCTCAAAGTGTTTTCTAAAACTTCTTTTTATTTCCAATAGCAAATCTTGTTTAGAGATACTTTCTTCTAGGTCATAGATTAGAACTGCTAGCTTTTCTGCAGTAATCTTTTAAACATAAATCATACATTTGTCATCCTTCCTTCCCTCCCTCCCTTCCTTCCTTTTCATTCTTCCATCTATCCAGTATTCTTTCCTTCCTTTATTACTTCCCTCCTCCCTTCCACCTGTCCTTCCTTTCCTTATTTTTAAATGAAAAGCATTCAATTCAAAAACAGTGTTTAAAAATTGTACCTGACTTTTCCTTGACTATATACACCAGCTAGGTACTGATTAACTTTTCTTCTAGAGATAACATTCATTTGTACAACCACATTCCTGGCTCTCAGCTTCTAGCAAGCACTTGTCCACAGTAGCTTTGCTACACAAGAACAATCAATGCTTGTTGTGTGACTCCCAGATATGGTAGGAGAAAATCTTCCATCTTTGCCTACACTCATGAGTGGTCATGTGTCACGTAAAAGGGGCAGCCACTGATCAGTTCCAACCAAACTTCAAATGACAAATATGTCTGTATATCTAGATATACGGACATGTATTCCAAAACATACCTATAAAAGTTCATGTTTGAGGCCGTTACACAATGTCAACCTCATAGCAGTGATAATTAAAATATTTTAAAAACACAATTAAAGGCCAGGCATGGTGGCTCAAGCTTATAATCCCAGCACTTTGGGAGGTCGAGGAGAGAGGACTGCCTGAGCCCACAGGTTTGAGACCAGCCTGGGCAACATGGTGAGACCTCGACTCTATAATAAATTAAAATGTAAGCTGGGCATAGTAGTGTGCGTCTGTAGCTCCAGCTACTTGAAAGGCTGAGGCAGAGGGATCACCTGAGCCCAGCAGGTCAAAGCTGCAGTGGCCAGAAGCATGCCACTATACTCTAGTCTGGGTGACAGAGTGAGACTCCAACTCAAAAAAATAAATCAAAATTAAAAAGTGATAGCCCTTTAAAAATATATTACCAGAATTTCTGTGGAAAGCACAATTTGATAAATGAGGCAAGACCTATATGGCTTCTGAGCTAAGAGTACAGCAGTAGATGGTACTGAGATATTCTATGACTCTGTGGAAATTGGAGACTAGATCTGTGATTGGCATTCTCAATATCCATGCAGGGTTGAGACCCCTAAGTACCAACAGTGACCTATTTCTGAACAGGGAGACCAAAAATACCCATGCAGGGAAAATGAAAAGTCTTTCCAAAGAGACAGCTGAACACAGAAGAAGAGAATAAGCAACAACAAAATTTAAAAGTGCCTGCTCAAGATAGGCCTCTAAAGCAAAATGGGAAAATCTACTGGTAAATCTGCAAGAAAGTCATTAAAAATAAAAATAATAGGGCAATCTAAAAATTCATTGAAAATGTGTATGGCAGTCTTGAAGAGTTAATGTAAGACTATGTGTGTGTGTATATGTATATCTATCTATCTATCTATCTATCTATCACTCTATATATCTGTACTTATATACATATATGTACTTTTTCAATGAATTAAAAAGCAATGCAAGTAGTAATAAAGGTATAATAAAAGACATGTACTTTCTCCAAAACAGCATTGCTGAACCATTAAGCTGGCAGCAATAGCAGAAGAATCTTACTGATTTGACATTCTTGGATCACAGTTGGTTTTACTCCTAAATTTCTATGTATCCAGAGATAGTTAAGCTGGCAATTGTGATAGCTTTTTGAGTCCAAGATATCCCCAGAGATAGCTCTTATCAATGCCTCGGCCACTTGTTCTAGAAATCATTTCCGGACCTAGAACACGTATCTTCACTCTTTGAACAATTTTTATAATATGCAATTTTCTAAATGAATTATTTAATACTTAAAATACCTAGAGACCCTAAAGGATGGGAACATGGTTTGCCTATCTGATGCAATTTGGATTGAAAGGAGCCACCATCTGATTGCTTTTAGAAATAGAAATCCCCTGATTTGATCATTACACATTGTATGCTTGTATCAAAATATCACATGTGCCCCATAAATATGTACAACTATTATGTGTCCATAAAAATTTCTTTGATTTACTTCTTCCATCTTACTGTCAGACTCTGAAGATATATTTCTTGCATATGTAAGGAGGTCAGACATCATTTTTTTCTCACTTGACATAAGGAATTCTTCAAAGTCACCACCTTTTTCATCATCATTACTGAACATAGTCACAGGCCTGGGGTTGTGCCAGGCATGCATAACTGTGTCTTTAGTCACTGTTGTAAGTGTTGGCAACAGCATATATATATCATTCTTTATGCTAGACTTCTTTTGAAAACCTTCTACACCCACACCTCTGTTCACTGCTGCTAGCGTGCTTTCAAGAAAATGTTTTCATATTATTCTTTATTGAAGTAAGGATACTGTGGTCACATGGCTGAATTAATGAAATCACTTTTGAGTAAAGGATATGGCATAAACTATTTTTTGTAAATTTTAAATTCAGGGCATGCATGTGCAGGTTTGTTACATGGGTATATTGTGTGATGGTGAGGTCTGGGCTTCTTTTGAACATGCCATGAAGATAGTGAACATGGTCTCTAATTGTAGTTTTCAACCATTGTCACCCCTCTACCCCCTCATAGGAGTCTCTAGTGTCTGCAGTTATCACCTTTGTGAGTGAGTACTGTGTTAGCTCCTGCTTATACATGAGAAGTTGCTATATTTGGTTTTCTGTTTGTGTTAATTTGCTTAGAATTTTAGTATCAGTGTTGCTGCAAAGGTCATGATTTCATTTTTTATGACTACATTGCATCCCATGATGTGTATATATACCACATTTTCTTTATTCAGGTCACTGCTGATGGATACCTAGGTTGATTCCTTGTGTTTGCTATTGTGAGTAGTGCTGCAATAAACAAAAAAGTGCAGGTCGCTTTTTGGTGGAATGATTTACAATCCTTTGGGTATATATACCCTGTAGTGAGATTGGTGGGTTGAGTGGTAATTCTGTTTTTAGTACTTTGAGATATCTCCAAACTGCTGTAGTCTCATAACTGTCCTTCCTATCATGGCATTAGGATTTGACATAAGGACATGCAAAAATCTGAACTTCCTCCCTGCAATATGTCACATGAAGTCAGATGTGGAATTTTCCACTTGTGGTGTCTTGGCAGTGCTCAAAAAGTTTCAGATTTTAGAGAATTTTGGATTACTGATCTTTGAATTGGAAATATTCCGTGTGAGTCAAACAAAATTGCTAGTAAAATTACAGAAGTAAATAGCATAATTAAATGTAAGAAAAGCTTCCAAAAATGAAAACAAAAACTTTTATATAAATCTCTTAGAACTGATAGCTCAAACATGCACAAAAGTCAAAATGGATAGAGAATATTTTAGCTATACTATTAAAGAGAGTAAGAAAAGGAGGACCCCTCCACAAACTGAGACTGTACATTACTATTAAGTCATTATAAAAATTTCTTTAAAATACCTGCATATTACATTGCAAAAGAGGAATGAAAAAAAAATTAAATGACAACTCACACAATCAATATTTTTGGAGTCCAATACAATTAAGTTAGAATGTAGTAACATTAGTAGAATACATTAAAATATTTAAATAAGAGATTTTTTTGATAAGAATAAAATTGTTATAAAATTAAAAGGTGTAAGGTTAGTTACAGTGTTAAGACTTACATTAATAACTTAAAACAAGCTAGGAGTAAACCTTTTTAACCCAAGCTGATGGATCAGGAATATGAAGGTAGAAGGGGTGAAGTAAGGTTGCTGAAAGTCACAGAAGCAGAAATGAAATCTATGTTTGTTGACTCCTGAATTTTTGTTCCAGAGAAGTGAGAATCAGCAGCCATATATTACTGATAAAAAAATTTCAAAACTGCATTATTTTTAAATTAACAAACTTCATTCTTTAGAGCAGGTTTAGGTTTGCAGCAAAATTAAACATGAAGTACAGAGAGTATCCACATAGCCCCTGTCCCCACACAAGCACAAGCTCCCCAACTATCCACCTACCACCACACAGTGGTACATTTGTTGGAACAGATAAACCTACATTGACACATCATTATCACCCAAAGTTCATACTTCACATTGGTGTTCACTTAGTGCTGTATGGCTTTGAAAAATATGTAATGACATGTACTCACCACTCTAATATCATACAGAATATTTGTACTGGCTTAAAGTCTATGTGATTTGCCTATTCATCACTCTGTCCTTGCTAATCCGTAGTAACCACTAAATTTTTTGGTGTCTCCATAATTTTGTCTTTTCCATACACCATAGAGTTGGACTCATAGTAGATAGCCTTTTCAAATCAGCTTCTTTCACTTATAATATGCATTTAAGTTTCTTTCATGTCTTCCATGGCTCTATACCTCATTTCTTTTTAGTACTGAATAATAATCCATTGTTGGATATATCACAGTTTAGTCATTCACCTGCTGAAGAACACCTTGTTTGCTTTCAAGTTTTGGTAATTGTAAATAAGGCTGCTATAAACATCAATGTGCAGGTTTTTGTGGGACATTAGTTTTTAATAAACTTAGGTAAATACCAAAGAATGTGATTATTGGATCATATGGTAACACTATATTCATTTTTGTAAGAAATTGCCAAACTCTTTTCCAAAGTTGTATCATTTGCTTTCTCAATCAGAAATTGATGAGAATTCCTGTTCTTCCACATTCTCTTTATCATTTAGTGCTGTCAGTGTTCCAGATTTTGGCCATTCTCATATGTTAGTAGTGGTATCTCACTGTTGTTTTCAATTGTGTTTCCTTGATGATATATGTCATGGAGAATCTTTTTATATCCTTATATGCCATCTGTATATCTTGTTTGTTGTGGTGTCTGTTCAGGTCTTCTGCCAATTTTTTAATCAAGTTGTTCATTTACTTATTGTTGAGTTTTAAGCATTCTTTGCATATTTTGAGTAATAGTCTTTTATATGTCTTTTGAAAATATTTTTCCCCAGTCCATGTTTTGTCTTTTTGTTCTCTTGAAAGTATCACAGCAGGAATTTTTAATTTTAAGAAAGTTCAACTTATCAATTGTTTTTTTCATGGATTGTGCTGTTGATGTGATATCTAAAAATTCATGCACATACCCAAGATCACATAAATTTTTCTCCTTTGTAGTTGTGCATTTTACAATTAGGTCTATGATCCATTTTGAATTAATTTTTGTGAATAATGATAAGCTCTGTATCTGGATTTTTTTGGAATGTGTATGTCAAGTTTTTAACACCATGTATTGGAAAAGACAACTTTTGCTCCATTATATTGTCTTTGCCTCTTTTGTCCAAGATCAGTAGACTATTTTTATGTTGGTTCATTTCTGAAGTCTCTATTTTGTTCATTGATCTATGCGTCCTTTGACTATCTGGTATTACATTGTCTTGATTACTGTAGCCTTATGGTATTCCTTGAATCCTGGTAAGATCAGTCTTCTGACTTTGTGCATCTCTTCAGTATTGAGTTTATTCTGATCTTTTGCCTCTCCAAGTAAAGTTTACTATCAATTTATTGATATCTATAAAATAAACTTGCTAAAATTTTGCTTGAGACTGAGTTGAATCTAGAAATGAAATTACTAAACACTAATATCTGAAAAATATTGAGTTTTCTTTTCCATGAACATGGAATAATTTCCATTTATTTAGTTCTTCTATGATATCTTTCATTAGCTTTTTTAGATTTTCTCATATAGATCTTGCACATATATTTTTAGATTTATATAAAAGTATTAACTTTTTGGGTGTGCTAATATAAATTGTATTGTGCTTTTAATTTCAATTTTTACTTGTTTTTTGCCAGCATATAGGAAAGTGATTGACTTTTATATATTAACCATGTATTTTGCAACCATATTATAATCACTTCTTAGTTCCAGAAGATTTTTTTAAAAATTTCTACAAAGATGTTCATGTCATGTGAGAACAAAAATTAATTGTTTCTTCATTTCCAATCAGTATAACTTTTCTTTTCTTTTTTGGTCTTATTAACGTTAACTAGGAATTCTGGTCTGATATTGAAAAGCAGTGGAAAGAGAAAGCACCTTGTTCCTAATCTTTGTGGAAAAGCTTAATGTTTCTCACCATTAAGTGTGATGTTATCTATAAGTTTTATGGAAGAAATGTTCTTTATCACGTTGAGGACGTTCTGCTCCAATTCTTAGTTTGTAAAGAGTTCTTGTAATAAATGGGGTTAGATTTTTGTCAAATGCTATTTCTATGTCTGTTGATATGGTCATGTGATTTTTCCTCCTTAGCTTGTGGACATGACAGATTACATTAACTGACTTTTGAATGTTGAAACAGTCTTATATACTTGGGATAAATCCCACTATGTTATGTTCCATAATTACTTTTTTACATGGTTGGATTTTTTTGCTAATATTTTGTTGAGAAATTTTGCACCTAGTGAGAGATATTGGTCTTCAGTTTTGTTTTTCTATATGTCTTTGTCTTGTTTTGGTATTAGTGTAATGCTCTCCCATAGCATGAGTTATGAAGTATTCCCTCTGCTTCTTTGTTTTGAAAGAGAATGTAGAAATTAGGTGTAATTTCTTTCTTAGATGTTTGGTAGAATTCACCAGTGAACTCATCTGGACCTGGTGCTTTCTGTTTTGGAAAGTTATTAATTATTCTATAATTTATTTAATAGATATAGGCTTGTTCAAATTATCTATGTCTTCTTGTGAAGTTTTGACAAATTATATCATTCAGAGAATTGACCCATTTCATTTATGCTACTAAAATTTTTTAACATAGAGCTGACACAATGTCTTTATTATCCTTATTGATGGGATCAGTACTGACATTTTGTCTTTTATTTTGGATATTAGTAATTTGTATGATCTCTCTCTTTTTCCTTAGACTAGGTAGAGTTTATGTTGATTTTATTGATCTTTCCAAAGAACTAGCTATTGGTTTTATTAATTTTTCTTTATTAAAATTCCTGTTTTCAATTTCACTGATTTTTTTTCTAGTTTCCTAAAATGGAAGCTTAGATATTGATTTACATTTTCTTTTTTTTCTATTATATACATTAATGTTGTAAATTTTCCATCATATTTTGATATGTTGTATTTTATTTTAATTTAGCTCAACATAAATTTTTTAACATTTCTCTTAAGACTTCTACTTTTACTCATGTGTTATATATAAGTGTATATTTAATCTACAGGAAATTGTGAATGTTGTAACTATATGCTATTGATTTCCAGTTAATTCTATTGTGATCTCAAAGCAGACATTGTATGATTGCTGTACTTTTAAATTTCTTAAGTTTCATTTTATGACCCAGAATATGATCTATCTTGGTGAGTGTTTCAGGTGAATTTGAGAAGAATGTGTAATCTGCTACTGTTGGTTGAAATCGTCAATTATGTTCAGTTGATTGATGGTGTTGTTGATTTAGCTATATCCTTACTGATTTTCTGTCTGATGGTTTGTCCATTTCTGATAGTGGAGTGTTAAGGTCACCAACTATGATAGTGAATTTATCTATTTATCCTTGCAGTTCCATTAGTTTTTCCTTATGTATTTTGATGCTCTGTTGCTAGCAATATATTTTAAGGATTGTTGTCTCCTTGGAGTATTGATCCCTTTGTCAATTCCTGATAACTTTTCTGACTTCAAAATCTACTCTGAATTCATATCACTACCCCTGCTTTCTTTTTATTAATGTTAGCATGGTATAACTTTCTCCAACCTTTACTTTTAGTCTCTATATGTATTTATATGTAAAATGTGTTTCTTGTGAACAACATATAATTGAGTCTTGTTTTTTGAGCTGATGATTTCTGTCTTTTAATTGGTATACTTGACCCAAAAGTATGAAACCACTAAAATAAAACATTGGGGAAACTATCCCTGATATTAGTTTAGACAAATATTTCTTGAGTAATACCTCAAAAGCACAGGCAACCAAGCACAAATGGACACATAGGATTACATTAAGCTAAAAACTTCAGCACAGCAAAAGAAACAATCAACATGGTGATGAGAAAACACTTAGACTAGAGTGCAGTGGCACACATGCAGCTCACCACAATCTTGACCTCTTGGGCTCAGACAATCCTTCCATCTCAGCCTCTTGAGCAGCTGGGACTGTGGGGCATGCCATCATGCCTGGCTAATTTTTTTATTTTATTATTTATTTTTTTGTAGAGAAGAGGTCTCATTTTGCTGCCCAGGTTTGTCTCAAACTCCCAGGCTCAAGCAGTCTTCCACCTTTGCCTCTCAAAGTGCTGGGATTATAGGCATTAACCACCATG
Source organism: Cephalopachus bancanus (assembly GCA_027257055.1). Taxonomy (NCBI): domain Eukaryota; kingdom Metazoa; phylum Chordata; class Mammalia; order Primates; family Tarsiidae; genus Cephalopachus; species Cephalopachus bancanus. The sequence goes on along the minus strand of JAPVLO010001665.1, from coordinate 165,029 downwards.
CCTGGCCATGCTTTGCAATTAAAAAAATGTGGACATGATGTACTAATTTAAAGAAACTCTGTTTAACAGTATTTAGGGGTGTGATGGTAAGATGTAGGAAAGGACAAACATTCTATAGCATATAGTTAGGTCTCAGTCTTTTGCTAAAATTGTGCCCTTAAACTAGGAATTTAACCAGTGCCTCTTCAATTTTTATTTTTTCTCCCTTCAGTGGAACAGGATGGCTAGAAAAAGCTTTAGTTGGGTATTTCCCTCCCTCCTCATGTGGAAGGTACAGCCTATGGAGTTTGTTATTTTTCTTCCCCTAGATAGGTTAAGCTCTGATGCAACCCTGGCAGATTAGAATCTGGTAAAAAACAGTTTCTCCTGAGGACAGAGAACAGAAGGTCTGCCATATTTAAAAATGGTTACTTTTGCCTCTCCTTGCTCTAAATTATAGGAAACTTTTCTCAGATATTTACAGTGAGGACCTGGTAGAGCTCCTGGTAGTAGAACTCACAAAAAGTTTGAAGGACCCCACCCCCATGACTGGGTGCCTTAGAGTTTATAACTCTAGGAGTTGTCCACACTGAACCTCCAGCATTTCATCAATTACAGTTTACAATTTCCTAATCTGGCTCTGATTCTTCCAGAGGTTTCTGCTCTAGTAAGATGTGATTCTCTATATCTGCCTGTCTATCTCTCCAATTTTAGGGGCTGTGGTTTGTCTTGTGACTCCCTCTCTTTTCAGTTTATTTAAGCTCCTTACCTGCTGGGCCAGAAACAAGAAATCTCAAAACTAAACTACTTAATTAGACAAATTATACAACACATTTATTGATTAATCAAAAAAGCATTCATGTATAAACAAAAATTTCTACATTGTAAGTTAGTGTAGGTGAATTTGTTTAAGAAATACGCTTTCTAAATCACCCTCAGTGATGTTTAGTTTAGATTATATTTTTTGGCCTGAGTAGTTATGGATGTCATTCTCTATCTAAATCATGCTTCCAAAGTTTTTGGGTCAGCCTTTCCAGTTGAAATCCTAAAAACATACAAGACTATTCACCAAAGTTCTTAGAGTATCTTCAGTCACTTCATTGTGCACAATGCACAACTTCTAGTTTTATTCTATTGGTTTACCCAAGTGAATCTCTGATTTTTGAAAGGATCTGGCATAGAATTTTCAATTGCTCCTATTTTGTATACTCTCACATTGATCAACCCACATCAAATACAATGATCAAGAAGAGTTGAAGTAAACAAGATTTAAATATGGGTGGAAACAGCCAATATTCACCTCATTAATTTTCACTACAGGCAAACTATTTTTGCCTCATTGTTTTCTGTGCAGATTAAATAGCATGGGCTCATTTGTCATGATCACCTCAGAGTGAAAGAAAGGAAGTTTTTATTTCTCTTCTTTTCAGTAAGATGTCATTGCTAATCTTGACAGTTAAATTTTCTAAATCCTGGTTGTTGAAGGTTTTTGACTTTTTTTTTCTGCCAAAACTTTCAATGATACTATTTCTTTATTTAGAACGCTGTTTTGGATGCAGAAAGTAAATAAGATTTAGTTTTACTTTATTGTGGTTATTATATCATCTCAATATTCTTTTATCACTCGAACTTTTTTATTTACTTTTCTGAAAAAAAAAAGAAAGAAAACGCCTTTGTTCCAGCATCATTAATGTTTTGTGCATCAATTTCCATTTCAGGAAGGATTTCTCCTACATAAAGATATATTTTTCAGAAATTCTCAGTGAGTCTGAGAATTGACTTATATGTGAGTCAATCAAACTAATGAAATTGAAAATTGTAGAAGTCAAAGTTACTGAGTGATTTCTTCCTTTTAAAATCTGCATCTGAAAGTCACTGCAAAAAATATATTTTCAAATTCAGTGACATCTTAATATTATGATACTGCTTTACCAAATGCAGTTTGCTTTTCTTTGTTGCTCAGTGCCTCATTATAGATGGCTATTGGCATTAGTAATAAGGTATGTTTGAGATACCCTGTTAGTGTTCATTTCTAAGAAATACAGAAAAGTAGAGTTTACCTATCATTAGGAAGTTAGACTATCTTTCCTTTTTTTCTCTGACTGATTTTTAACTCTAATAGTTAAAATACAGCAGGAAACAAACTCTTTAGTCTTAAATTTGTAAACTTTATACTTGTTACTCATGAGATGAAAGCACTGTCAAGCAGGTGATATATTATTCAATTTAAAACCTCTAGTAAAATTAATTCTTTGTTTCACCAGCCTCAATTGATATTTAAATTAGAGGTAAGATTTCGATTTTTTATGACTCTACTTTTGTGTATTCATATCTTTCAAAGATTTATTTAAAAGTAGCCTGCCTTAATTTATTTATACTTCATCTCTTTTCAAAGTGTTTTTTGGTTGCTGTTTGTTTAGGTTTCTATAGTAAAAAAGTAAATCAAATAATCAACAAATTAAAAGTGTAAAGGGTATGTATTTATCTTTATTTAGAAAATAAGACTTTTTTCCTTTCTTTTTCTAGAAGAAGTTTCAAATTTAATTCATCTGGGCTTTTAGGTGATTATATAGCATAGGAATATCTTTGAAAGATGCATCTGGCTACTAACTAGAGGAAAAGGGATCTCATGGCATAAGTTAGAACAAAGGATAATAAGTGATCTCCATAAGGAACAGGGTCATATACTACAGCATCCTTTCCTGTCTTAGGTTTCCTTTCTGTATGATTCTTAGTTGGTGACAATATTCAACACAGTAAAAGAACATTCTTCAAAACTTGTGAAAAATCCACTTCTGGATCCAACTTACTTTGCAAGTTAAAACAAAACCTCACATGAAGATTTATTCTCAAAATATTTCCCAACAATACCGGGAAAGTATTTTTATGAACTTGTTTAATTGGTTTTGTATATTTACATAGTTTATCAAATATTCTATTTGGTTCCCAAAATGATGTGATCCAATGAGTGACCCTAACTGGAAACAATTTTTGAATTAATATCCCACATATTTATAAGTAAATAAAAAAAAATGAATTTAATTAATTTATTTTTTAAAATTTTTTAGTTTTTTGAGTTGGAGTCTCACTCTGTCACCCAGACTGGAGTGCAGTGGCCACTCCCGGCCACTGCAGCCTCGACCTGCTTGGCTTCGGCAATCCTTCCACCCCAGCCTTCCAAGTAGCTGGAACTACAGGCGCTCACTACCACACCTGGCAATTTTTTTGATTTATTGTAGAGATGAGGTCTCACCAAGTTGCCCAGGTGGGTCTTGAACCCACAGGCTAAGGCAATTCACTCACCTCAGCCTCCCAAGGCATGGGGTTACAGGCTGAGCCACCGAGCCTGGCTAATTTAATTTTGTTTTAAAGATATGGGGTACAATTCAGGATTAGGTACACAAATGGTCATTGTGCAGGTAAAGTTTGGGCCACCCTTTGGTCCCCACTTTGCCTGGTTTGAGATCAGGTACTGTTACTGATGTTGTGTGCCCCCTAACCTCCATCAGTTTCCCACTACTGCCAATTCCTTTCTTATAGCATTATGAATGTTCAGGATCTGCTTATGAGTGAGAACATGTGATACTTAATTTTTTGTTCCTGTGATAGATCACTGAGTATTATAGATTCTAAATCCATACAAGTTGCTGCAAAGTCCATAATTTTGTACTTCTTTGTGGATGCATAATAGTCCATCATGTATATGTACCACATTTTTAAAAATCCAGTTCACTTTTGATGGGCAGCATGTTTGGTTCCATGTTTATGCTATTGTGAATAATGCTGTAATAAACATCTGTGTGCAGGTATCTTTTTTACAGAATGATTTGAGTTCCTCCAGGTATACAGAACACTCCACCCAACCACCATGGAATACGCATTCCACTCATTACCACATGGAATGTACCTCAAGATTGACCACATCCTTGGCCATTAATAAAGCATAAACAAACTTCATAAGGTCAAAATGCTGCCATGCACCTTCTCAGACCACAGTGGAAAAAAATAAATTTACCACCAAAAAAATCCCCCCAAAACCCATAAAGACAGGGACATTAAACAGCATTATGTTAGACAACTCCTGAGTCAGCACAGAAATCAAAGTAGAAATTAAACCTGGAAACAAGTGAAAATAAGGAATCATCTTACCAAAACCTCTGGGATGCCATGAAAGCAGTTCTAAAAGGGAAATTAATATCTCTATGAACACACATCAAGCAAATAGAAAGAGAACAAGTTGATAGCATAACAAATTACCTAGGGAGTTGGAAAAGCAAAACCACCAAAGCCCTAAACTTCAGCATAAGAATCCAAATCACCACAGTAAAAACCCAAATACAGGACCTACAAGATAAAAATATCAGAAAAAAATCAATGAAAGAAAAAGCTTGTTCTTTGAAAGGATAAACATGATTGATGGACCCTCTAACCAGAATGACCAAGAAAAAGTCCAAGTAAACACAATAGGAAGGGCACAAGATCTAGTTACAACAGACTCTGACAAAATACAAATGATTATCAGAGATTACTATGCACACTTCTGTGGAAACAATCTTGATAACGTAAATAAAATGAAGGATTTTCTAACATCACACAACCTCCCAGGGTTGAAACAAGAAGACACTGAGACACTAAATAGACTGATAACAATCCAGGAAATTGACTCCATCATAAGAAAACTACCTACAAAAAAAGGCCCTGGGCAATATGGCTTTCCAGAAGAATTCTGTAAAATATACAAGGAGTACCTGATAGCAATCCTATTGAAAGTATTCCAGGCAATTGAGAAAGGCAGAACTCTTCCCAACACATTTTATGAAGCTCACATCACACTGATACCCAAACTGTGTAAAAATCTCACAAAGAAAGTGAACTATAGGCAAATATCCCTGATAAATATATGTGTGAAAATTTTCAACAAGATTCTAGCAAATTGAATCCTAAAACATATCTCAAAAATCATCCACCATGACCAGGTAGATATCATCCCTGGGGTACAGAGCTTGTTCAACATCTGAAAGACCATAAATGTAATTAAATACATCAACAGATGTTGAAACAAGAACCACATAATTATATCATTAGATGCAGAAAAAGCTTTCTATAAGATCCAGCATTTCTTCTTGATAAAAATCCTTGAATACCTAGGCATAAAGGAAACATACCTCAAAATACTAAGAACCATCTATGGGAACACTTTTTAATTTAATGAGATTGGACTTATAGATTTTAAATTTAGATTATATCATGCAATTTCAAACAAATTTAAGTACGTTTCCATCAGCTATTTCTAGTGTATAAAAAGAAAGCTTTCAAGTGTCTTTTAACCTGGATAAGGTCTCTTCTTTTGAACAAGTTTTCTAAAGACATGTTAAATATTTGGAATTTGTTTATTGATTTCTTCTAAGCCTGCATTATTTCTATTTACCTAATATTTATATTCACTGACTTATTGTTCCAGTTACTGTGGATATGACATTATCTTAAAATTTCTTGAATTCCTGCCTGGGGATTCAGGCCTCGGCGACTACAGGAGGCCAAGCATCGTCATCTTGATGTGACATCTGTTCTCCAAAGTGGTCACAGCAGAGAATTGAAAACTGATTTTTGACCACACAGGCGATGCCTTCTGCCACATATTGATGCAGCAAAAAACCCTCACCAGGTGCAGCTTCTCGATCTTGAACTTCCCATCCTTCAGAATTAAAATATAAAAGAAGCTATATAGCTCATGTTCTATTTCTATGGAACAGAACTTTTCTAAAGCCTCAGAGGCTTCTGCTTCAGTTGGCATAAGGGGAAAGAGACAGTTAAGTCACCAAATCATCAAAACCCCAGCTTGTAGGCTGCAGATCCCATCGTCGGCAGCCTGCTCTTCACACAGAGCTCAGCCGTGGACATTGCTGAGGCATCACCGCAGTCTCAGCAGCTACTGTGGCTGCCACTGCCGCTGCCACAGCTGCCGCAGCAGCCATTTCACATTGCACCACCAGTGCCTGAGGCAAGCTGCTGCTGCTGTGGCAGCCATTCCACATTGCACCACCCATGCCTGAGGCGATCCAATGACTTCAGACTTTGAAACCCCTGTGAGCAAGATCTGCTGAGGTAGCTGCTGCCACTACTGCCATCGGGACATCCTGGCAGGCTGTGGGTCTCCTCCCGTGTGCCTTGAGGCAAAGGCTCTTTCCTCATAGGGGTGAGCAGCTGAGATAAAGACCATCTGGAGAGGTGAGATAGCACCACCTGCTGGTGATTCAAGGTAACAACACCAAAAGGGGAAAAACAGAAGCTTGACAGACCCAGGCTAGATCTGAGTGGTGAACTGGGCAGTGATAAACTGAGGGGTGATCTGATCTGCCCTTCACAGCAAGCCAGGGGCAACTGACCCTAACTGTGAACAAACATACCAGCCTGAAAAGACATCCAGAAAACAGAGCTGAAAGGCCATTCTACTTAAACGAAAAGTCTCAGAGTGTGCTTGATTGGTTCTGTTAGTCTACTGATGTGACTCTATTTCTTCTGTTTTGTTCCCCCTTTTTCTCTTTTTTCATTTTTCCCCTTCATTTCTCTTCTTTTCTTGTCTACTCTCTATAAACCATATCTTTGTATAGAGGAATAGCACACCAATAAGGAGGTTCACAAGCTTATATATTAGCATCATTGTCCGTTTTACTTTTTTTATTGTATGGGAGTTGGTTAGTTTGCAGCCGTGGTCTATTGTTTTTATATGTTTCAATTTTTGCCTCTCTCTCTCTCCATTTGTTGGTACACTCATCTGTTATCCCCCTTACTCTTTGCTCCCTCCACCCCCCACACCCCCCCACTGTCTGCTCCATTCTCCTCCCTCTGTTAAACTCATTTTATTTCAGAGAGTAAACCTACAAGCCCACTGCACAAACATATTCCAAGGTAGTGTCAAGTGGTTTTCAGATTATCCATACACCTGTTGGCGGATACCATAACCTGCAGATAGATTTTTGAATCACAGCTCCCGACTTAGCCAAATGTCAAAACTGCAAAAAGGAACACCCTCCAACTTACAGTGCAACCCCAGAATTGAACAAAGTAAGAGGACACACATAGAGAAGAATAGGAGGTTGAACAAACAGAAGTAAAAGCAACCCCTCGACCCCTGAATAGCAGAATTAAATAAGACAGTCATGTGGAGTGAAACAAAAAGTAGGGAGGAAAAAAAACCCTCACAAATGAAGAAAAAACAAAAGAAGAATATAGGTCTCACACAGACCCTGGGAGGTCAGACACTGAGAAAACAGACTTCGGAACACAAACAATGAAGAGCTCCCAGAATGACTGGTCACATGAAACAAACCCAGACATCAAGATATTAGTGGAGAGAATTAAAAAAATGAGGAGAGACAAGAGGAAAATAGGAAGGAGCTGATGTCAGAATTAACAGCAGTAAAGAATACTGTGATGGAAATAAATAACAAACAACAAAGCATGGAAAGCAGAATTAGCCAAGCAGAAAAAAGAATCTCAGAGCTAAAAGACCAAAAGACAGAATTAACCCAAACTGTCAAGAACATAGAAAAGAAGCTGAAAAAGACAGAGCAAAACCTCCAAGAGATGAATGACTACTTCAAGAGACTGAACCTAAAAGTAATTGGTCTTCCAGTGGCAGAGAGAGAAACAGAGGCCACACTGGAACAAACATTTCATGAAATCATTCAAGAAAATTTCCCTCACTTCATCAGTGATGCAAAAAAATCAAACAAAAGAGATTCAGAGAACCCCTAAAAGACAACAAATGAGAAGATCAACTCCCAGACACATAATAATTTGCCTAAACAAAGTAGGTATAAAAGAAAAATCCTAAAGGCAGCAAGAGAAAAAGGTCAGACTACCTACCAGGGAAGACAAATTAGAATAGCAGTAGATTTATCTACAGAAACCCTCTAGGCTAGAAGAGTTTGGAGCTCTATCTTCAAAGTTCTAAAAGATAAACAATTTCAACCAAGAATAACCTACCCAGCCAAGCTAAGCTTCATCACTGAGCGATAATTGAAATCTTTCCCAGATACCCAATCCCTGAGAACCTACAATGCCACCAGATCGCCTCTATAAGAAACACTCAGAAAGTATTGAACACAGAAGAAAAGGAAAAAAGAACAACAACGTTCTTCACAAGAGTACAGGCAAAAGATTAAAAACACACATGAACCAACCCCAGAACCAAAATAAAGACAAAACACAAGCAGGAAGAATACATCAACTCAGTAGCAACATTATGATAGGGATAAACTCTCACATTTCAATAATTAGCTTGAATGTGAACAGAATATATGCACCACTGAAAAGACATAAAATGGCAAAATGGATAAAATATCACCAGTCGCAATTTGTTGCCTTCAAGAGACTCACCTCACTAGAAAGGACACTGGCAGACTCAAAGTGAGAGGATGGGAAACAAATTTTTAGGTAAATGGATCACAGAAGAAATGAGGAGTCACGATCTTAATCTCAGACAAAATAGCCTTTAAGCTATCAAAAATAAAAAAAGATACAGAAGGCCACTACATAATGATAAAATGTTCAGTCCATTAACAAGAAATATCCATCCTAAACATATATGCACCCAACACAGGAGCACCAACTTGCATAAAGCAGCTTCTAGGTAAAATAAAAAAAGATATCGACTCCAACACCATCATAGCTAGGGACTTCAATAACCCACTCACAACCCTAGACAGATCATCAAGACAAAAAATCAGCAATGAGATCCAAAACATCAATGTGACTCTTGACCAAATGGACTTAATTGATACCTACAGAACACTGCATCCAAAGACCACAGAGTATACTTTTTATGCATTACCACATGGAATGTATTCTAAGATAGACCACATACGTGGCCATATATCAAGTACAAGCAAATTTAAAAGGACCAAATTTTACCATGTAACTTCTCGGACGACAGTGGAATAAAAATAAACATTAACACCAACAAGGTCCCCCTAAAACCCACAAAAACAGGGACACTAAATAGCATGATGCTGAACAACGCGTGAGTCAATGATGAAATCAAAACAGACATTAAAAGTTACCTGGAAACAACTGAAAATGAAGACGCATCCTACCAAAATCTCTGGGATGCCATGAAAGCTATAGTAAGAGGGGAATTTATATCCCCACAAACTCACATGAAGAAAATGGAAAGATCACAAATTAACAGCTGAACAAGCCACCTAAGGAAGATGGAAAAGCAAGACCACCAAAACCCTAATTTCAGTAGAAGAATTCAGATCACCAAAATGAAAGCCCAATTCCAGGACATAGAAGACAAAAAGATAATACAAAAATCAATGAAACAAAAAATTGGTTCTTCGAATGGATAAAAAAGATCGATGGTCCCTTAGTTAGATGGACCAAGAAAAGAGAGAAAAGCCCAAATAAGCACAATCAGACATGCAAAAGATGAAGTCATATCTGACCCTGAAGTAATACAAAAGATCATTAGAGATTACTACATATACTTATATGAAAAAAAAAAAAACTTGAAAACCTTAAGGAAATGGAGGACTTTTTGACATAACACAACTTGCCTAGGTTGAAACAAGAATAAATTGAGACCATGAATAGACCAATAACAATCAAGGAAATTGACTAAGTAAGAAGAAAACTACCTACAGATAAAAGCCCTGGTCCAGAAAGCTTTCAAGCAGAATTCTACAAGACATTTAAGGAGGAGTTGATACCAATCCTACTGAAGGTATTCCAGGTGATTGAGAGCGATGGAACTCTCCCCAAATCATTTTATGATTTGACATCACATTGATACCCAAGCCAGGTAAAGACTCAACAAAGAAAGAGAACTACAGGCCAATATCATTGGTGAACATAGATGCTAAAATCCTCAACAAGATCCTAGCAAATCAGATTTAACAACACATCTCAAAAATCATCCATCATGACCAAGTAAGCTTCATCCCTGGGATGCAATGCTGGTTCAACATTCGTAAAACCATAAATGTAATTAAATACATCAACAAATGTCAAAACAAAAACCACACGATTATGTCATTAGATGCAGAAAAAGCTTTTGATAAAATCCAGGACCCTTTCTTGATAAAAACCCTTGAACATCTAGGTATATGAAGAACATACCTCAAAATAGTAAAAGATATCTACAAGAAACCCACAGTCAGCATACTCCTAAACAGACAAAAATTGGAACCATTTCCCCTAAAAACTGGAACAAGACAAGGATGCCCACTCTCACCCCTCCTGTTCAACATAGTATTGGAAGTCCTGGCTAGAGCAATCAGAGAAGATAAGGCAATCAGGGGTATTCAAATTGGAAAAGTGGAAGTCAATTTATCTCTCTTTGCAGATGACATGATCATGTACCTTGTAAACCCAAGAGAATATGTCAAAAACATCCTTACACTGATAAAGGACTTTGGAAAAATCTCAGGATATAAAATAAATGTGCAAAAGACAATCAAATTTCTTTATACCAATAATAAAAAACAGAACCCCAAATAAAAACCACAATTCCCTCTCTCGGTCTCTTTTTTTTTCTCTCTCTGTCACTCTCTCCCTCTCTGCAGCTCTCTCCCTGCCACTCTCCCACTTCCTTTCTCTCTCTTACTCTCTCTTTCTCTCTCTCTTTTCCTTTTTTCCCATCACAGATCCCCTCTGTAACAGCCACTTTGATAAATCTCTTGGTCCTGAAAAAAAAAACACAAAACAAAACCACAATTCCATTCACAATAACCACAAAAAAAAAAATGAAATACCTTGGCATCTTCCTAATCAGAGACATGAAAGACCTTTACAATGAAAACTACAAAACATTGCTCAAAGAAATCAAATGATGACACACACATGTGGAAAAATATCCCATGCTCATGAATTGGAAGAATCAACATTGTGACGATGTCCATCCTACCTAAGGCAATCTACAAATTTAATGCAATACCCATAAAATTACCAGCAATATTCTTCTCAGATCTAGAAAAAAAAACAAAACAAAGGAATTTATATGGAAACACAAATGACCAAAAATAGCTAGAACAATTCTCAGAAGAAAAAAAAAAACAAAAAAAAAAAACCAAAAAATGAAGCAGGCAGTACCACATTACCAGACTTCAAACTTTACTATAAAGCTACAATAATCAAAACAGCTTGGTATTGGTACAAAAACAAGCATATAGATCAATGGAATATAATTGAATTTTCAGAAACTAAACCTCAATTTCTCAAACAACTCATCTTCGACAAAGCCTCCACCACCTTCCACTGGGGAGAGGAGAAACTATTCAGTAAATGGTGCTGGGAAAACTGGTTGACCATATGCAGAACATCAAACCAGACCCCTATCTGTCCCCATACACAAAAATTAACTTTAAATGAATCAGAGACCTAAATGTAAAACTTGAAACCATAAGAACCTTAGAAAATGCAGGACATATTCTTATGAAAATTGGAACTGGCATCCAATTCCTGAACAAAATCCCAAATCCACAGGCCATAAGAGAGAAGATAGACAAGTGGGACCTCATTAAACTGTCAAGCTACTGCAAAGCCAAAGAAACTATCAAGAGAGCATGGAGACAGCCCACAGACTGGGAAAAAGTATTTGCCAATTCCAGGTCTGACAAAGGTTTAACATCTTGGATCTACAAGGAACTCAAACATGCTGAAAAGAAAAAAAACAAACTCCATTATAAAGTGGGCAAAAGATATGAACAGACACTTCTCAAGGGAAGACATACAAGCAGCCAACAGACACATGAAGAAATGTTCAACCCATTAATCATCAGGGAGATGCAAATCAAAACTACACTGAGATACCATCTAACTCCAGTCAGAATAACCATTATCAATAACTCAAAAAATAACAGTTGCTGGAGAGGGTGTGGTGAAAAGGAAACACTCCTACACTGTTGGTGGGAGTGCACACTAGTGCAACCTCTATGGAAAACAGTGTGGCATTCCTAAAAGCTCTAAATATTGACCTCCCATATGACCCCGCAATTCTCCTACTGGAAATATACCCTGAAGAACTCAAATCACTTTATGAAAAAGATACCTGCACACGTATGTTTATTGTAGCATTTTTCACAATGGCTGGAACCTGGAATCAACCATACTGTCCATCCAATGAAGACTGGATTAAAAACATGTTGTACATATACACGATGGAATACTACGCAGCCATAAAAAAGAACAAAATCATGAACTTCGCAGCAAACTGGTTGGAATTATAGTCAGTAATACTGACTGACCTCTCACAGAAACAAAGGTCTGAGTATCACGTGTTTTCACTCCTATAGCGGACCTTGACCATCCATGTGATGCTATAAGAAAAGGACTGACAGTGGTGGGAAACTATGGGGAGGGGAGAGGAGGGGAAGGGAGGTGGGATTAATGGTAGTCAATATCTGTCTGGGGTTGGGGAGACACCCCTTATCAACAAGGGTGCCTGTAAGAAACATATTTGTATTCCTAACCCTTAACTGTACCCCACAACATAAAAATAAAAAATATTGATTAAAAAATCTTCTTAATAATGCAAAACATCTATGGTTTCTGATCATCACTTCTGTGGATCAGAAAATCAGACAGGACATGAAGAGTAGAGCTTATCTGCTTCACAATGTCTTGAGCATCAGGTGGAATTCTCAAAGACCGAGTGCTAAAATCATCTGAAGATCTCTTTACTTACAAATCTGGTGGGTGATACTGGCTGTCAGCTGAAACCTCTGTTAGAATGAACACAAAATGTGTATTTCAACTTCAAGCATTCCTTCCATAGGCCAAGTAGAAATTAAATGGAAAGGACAGACACAAAAAATTTTTGTGTCACAGAATTAAAAAATGTAACAGATGGTTACTCCAGCTGGAAGAGAAGCTGGAAATAAGTATTTTACTGAACACAGAGATGCCTCAAATAAAATTGTAATCTTATTATAAAGACATATTAGAATGTATATTATGTAGGCAACTATTCATATCTGCTACTCTTGTTATTCTCTCAGATGGCCTTTAAGTTATCTTAAAGCTTTGAGCCTTGCTTTTCTGCATAATTTTATTGGCTGCAATGCTTCTAATTCAATTCCTTGCTTTCTAGGTCCAGAGAAAATTATATTCTGGTCTGACCCATATTTGAAATAAATTGTTTATCGTTTTGTCTGCTTTTATTCCCTCCTTGTAATAAATTTAATTTCAAAGTTATGGTCCAAGTTTTCTTTGTTTTATGCTGCCCAATCACCAAGAAGGAGACAAAAACAGAAAATATTTGATATCTATGTTTCCTTAATTGCATCAAATAAAAATATTTGATTTATTAGTTAATTAATAATGATAGGTTCAGATATAACCTATGGAATTAGTCATATTTTGAAAATAGAAAGTTTTGTAAGTTTCCAGTTTAATTCATTTTTTTATTAACATACTTCTAAAAAAACCTGCTAAATTTTTCTTAAATATATGTATGGTAAGTCAGTAGTTAACACTAACTCACCTAGGCCTGAATGATAAAGTGATGTGATAGGCATAATATCTACTTCTTGTTTACCAATTTGCTAACTCTAAATCTTTCATCTTGTGCTTTGAATTTTAATTTAATTTAGTTTTGCTGTCAATTTTCTGAGAAGAAAATATACAATGGTTTATTTGTTTTTAAAATCTATTCTGATACTGTATATAGTTTATTGCAATGAACAGAAGGTTAATAACAGTTAATTGCAAACTTTTCAAATTTACTAAGCCTGATTAGTAAATTACTCTTCAGCTTATCAAGATGTTTTCATTTTAATGCTAAAATAACTGATTATCAATAGAATATGCACTGTTACTTGTCCTATAAACATTTTAAGCTGATTTCTCTTTCTGTCTTTCTTTCTCTCTCTCTCTCTCAATATTATTATGTATAATGACAAGGTGGCTGACCAAATTTGTCATCTGGAGCCAAACCAAACTTAAATGGCAGAGGTCATACCTGTGAATTTAAAGCGTCATTACTTAAATGTATATATATATTTAATATAAAATATATATTTAATAAATTTAATATAAATTTAAAAATAAATTTAATAAATATATATATATTTAAAGTTACCAAGTGACTGGAATTTGCCAGGTGCTGAGCTAGATGGGGTAATAGCTCCCATCTTGAAGCTTAATGAATGGCACAGAGAACATAGAGAACTGCAGTGCATATAATAAATGCTATCTAGGTAAGCACTGTTTGTTATGAAAACCCTGTTGTTTTGCAGATTGAACATATTGAAACAAATTGAGCAATTAACAATCTGACTGCTACAAAATAAACAGCAAGAGCCAAATTTTTAATGCAAATTAAATGACATTAAGTGATTTTTATTCCTTATTTTTAAGAGTATTTTTGCATACCAAAACTAGGAAGCATGAATCATGGTAAGACACAGTAAAAGGAACAGAAACTTATTAGGAATTTAGTTAAAGTAGATGGGCAGCTTGTGAGCATCTGGAATAAGATCATGGCTTCTATGTTTGTCCCTAGAATATGAGGAGAGAAAACAAGTCTAAACAGCCATTGTTCCCACCATTCTATAGCCTTAGTAACTTAAATTCTAAAACTAACCTGAAAATGTTACTTCTTGATCTAACTTACTTTGTGGGTTGCAATCAAATCTAATATGAAGATTTATTCCCAAACTTTCTAGGTCACAGGAAATTATGTTTTCCTAAATATTTCCCAACGATACTGGGAAGGTATTTTCATGAACTTGTTTAATAAGTTTTATAAATTTACATAGTTAGTCAAATTTTCTACTTAGTTCCCAAAAGTATGTGTTCAAATGAGTGACCACTAATTGGAAACACTTTTTAGTTTAATGAGATCGTACTCATCTCCAAATTGTAGGTTTTAAATCTAGATAGTACCATGTAATTTCAAACAAATTAAATACACTTATATCAGCTTAACAATATGACTCTCATTATTTCAAGATAGCAGTTTAATTTTTCATTTGATCTCATCTCCTTCAGCTTTCAAACCACATCACAGAATACCTTTCTACTTCTCTCCTCCCTCTTTGTTATGCAAGTATTTGTTACCTTAAGTTGGAAAACCCACTATGTAATGTATATTAAAACTCTTGGGCCAGGCTCCATGGCTCAGCCTGTAATCTCAACACTTTGGGTGGCTGAGGCAAGAGGATTGTCTGAGCCCACAGGTTCGAGACCCATCTGGGCAACTTGGCAAGACCTCATCTCTACAATTAATAAAAAAAATTAGCCAGCATGGTAGTGCGCACCTGTAGTTCTGGCTACTTGGAAGACTGAGGCAGAAGGATGGTCAGAGCCCAGCAGGTCGAGGCTGAGGTGGCCAGAAGCACATCACTGCACTCCAGCCTGGGTGACAGAGTGAGTCTCCAACTCAGAAAAACAAATATACATATAAAACTCTTACTACATCCAGCTGAAAATTATAAGGAATCTAGAAGAATGTGCCCCAAAGTCAATTGCTTTTTAATTCCAGTTATGCATTCTATTCTATACAGAGTCCTAGTGGATTTAGGGTCCCAGAGCATTTTCTTTAATTGCACTCAATTCAAAACAAACTTCTTTATTGTTTCAGTTTTTGTTGAGCTGTGCTTTATCTAAGGTCTTGGGGGCACCCAACTGGTCAAAACTTTTCTCTTTTTTTCTATCTTTTGCCTCTGTGCCCTCTATTTCCATAATCCCTTTGGTGCCCTTCTGAGAGTCCCACCTTTTCTGAAGACTCTAATGTTCATTACCAGTTATCCAGATAGTTTTACTCTGCAGGAACTCAGGGGCCAGTGTGGGGAGTAGTGTGTAAAAAATGTCAGGTGCCACAGGTTGAGTGTACTCAAAACAATAACAAATCCTTTGCAACATACTGCCTTGGCTATTTTTCTCTGTGGCCATTATCTTTTCTCCCTGAGAGATTTTCTTTTTTTATTGTACTTCCTGGCCACATCTTCAACTGGAAGATTGAAAACATGTACTCTTTGGGGCTGAGCAACTTTCTCAAACTGTTCCTACTCTTAGAACCTTGGGGGATCAAAGTGTGTTTTAAGTCTACACAGTTTTAGTTCAGTCTCATTCTCTCTTTAGTCATTCAGCACTCTCAAAAACTTAATAGGTTTCTTTTTAAATAAATATTGACCCTTATTGTATATTTCCTCTGAATTATTCTATCCAACAAAAATAATTACTATTTGCTATACCTATATTATTGTTTTTACTCTGTCTTTTTAATTCTTTGAAAGTTTTAATAATAGATATTAAAGTCATATCTTTATTCATGCTAGAAAGCTGAGTTTAATTGTCTTTGATACTTAAAATACTTTCTCAATTTTATTTCTTGCTATTTGTGATCTAAGAACAGTTGATTTGCCCCACTTTGCAAATTCCAACATTTCTTGAATCTCTCTATTTGTTTTTATTCCAACCTGCAAACTAGCCAGGTTTTTTAAAATCTGTGTGTACCAAATTTTTAGTAATACTCTGTCAAAAGCAGATAAAGGCAATCAACTCAGATGACTAACATTCAGTTTGCCAAAGTCTTTTCCTATGACTACAACTTTATAAGATTCATGATCTAGCTTCAAAATCATACTTTGTCAATGCAACCAGTGGAAAGATTGCCATCTTTGCAGATTACAATAATTAATATTTTCCCCAGCCTATTAGTAAAGCAAGGTCATATATTTTATATTCTATATTTTAGAGACTCCAAACTTCTAGGATAACTTCTGTGTTAGAATGAGCTGAAATATGTCATAACAAGCCAGTCTAAAATTTTATTGTTATAAGACAAGAAAAGTTTATTTTTTTGTTTCTGTAGTGCCGGGGTCTTGCCAGCCCCAACTTATTAGGGTGAGTTAGGACCTCAACGGTGGATCAAGACGGAGAGAAGAAATGACTCTGAGGCAATTCTTCTGGGAACAGTCTGATCAGGAATGAAGCCAAATTTTATTTGGACTCCTTCAAACTTATATACCTTTTTCTATACCCTCCATTAGTGTGGTAATCACTTGTTGGGGGCATACAAACTTTATGCAAATTATGCATCACAAGACCATCACGAGACTTGCAAGTTCCAAGCAAACAATTGCAATTCCATGAAGCATGACGTGTTTCACAAAACTTACATTAAATTTACAGGTTTACAATTTTAATACAGATTGTTCAAAGTGTTCTCCACAATGTTCAATAAATCATTCACATTATACTCTGTTCCAGACCCTGATTAATACAAAAACTTTTCTAAGTTAAATCCAAGTTTACTGACTCCTAATATTTTTAACGATTAATATTATCAACTTAACACTATACTATAATCTATAAGTTTACTTAAATGACTCAGTTATTCTATTAATATATTATGGTTCAACGTAGTGTCCTGTAATTCTATAACAATTAAAACTTATTCTTAAATTATAAAACCTTACCATGACTTAAATGAATTTCTTATATCTAAACTTTAATTTTTCTAGTGATTGACCTTTAACACTATGCTACATCCTATTAAGCCAATACCTTATCATTAATTCTTTTATAAATCGTATAGTAACTATTATATTTGAATAATGTAGCCAAAGGAAACAAAACAGCAAGCATAATTTTACTCAAATATACAACTATAAGTATATATGTATATATTTTATCCTAACAAGTCTACTCTAGAAATCAACTAGTAGCCGTCACACTCTTGAATAAGGAAATGCATGGCCACATGGCCTCGGGCTGAGGCAAACAGAGGCAAACAGAGTTTCGGTATGAAACAAAAGCAGGGCTGCCATGTTAATGGCTTTGAGCTGCAAACAGTTTCGGTATATAACAGAACAAAAACAAGGAAATGCATAGCCTGTAACAAGACAAAAGCAATTGTTTCTGCCTGGCCAGGAGCAGGGCAATAAGACTATGATGGTAATTTAGTCTCTAATCTTAGCTCTAGGGGAAACTGCTTAAGAGCTGACTCATCAGTCTACCAGAAAATAGAAGTTTGAAAAATATCTAGAAAGAAATACAACTTAGAATCATATAAGATAATTCTGCTGAGCAGCTTTCCATCAGGCTTTACTGCCATGTATGCACACTGGTCACTAATCACACACCAATATTATAGGTATAACTGATATCCTATGTCAGAGGCGATCTTCCAGATGGGCCTTTACAGGCCTCAGCCATGTAGCTATAGATGTTGGCTCCCAACACTGTAGGGTCCACCATAGGCCTTGATGAGTTTCCAGGGAAACTGTCTTCTCTGCAATAACTAAGCAATCCAGGATGACAGGTCCCTGCCATTCTGCAGTTTCATCATCTGGAACATGTGTTCTCAAAGGTTGTTGTGAGAAGGAAAGAGAAAGCTAAAGGGTCTCACTCAGCAGGTAAATGTTTCTATCTTTAACTAATGCATACAAGTGCTCTCACAGTGTTGGGAGCCAGCCAAGGAGGCTCACTGAGCGTTAGGGATCAGGAAGGGCCGTGGACCCTGAGACCGCTAGGATGTGTTTGGGAGCCGAAGACCCTATTTTCCTCCTCCTTTTAACATGCAGTGCAAGTACCTAAAGGAACTCTGCTGATCTAAGCTGAAGGCTCTGTGACTGTGACAGGCATGGCTCACTCTAGAAACCCATTGTTCCTGTTTCCCATAAAACTGTGGTTTCAGCTTAGGTATTAGATATAATTCAAATTCAGGTCACATTTGGGAGCCTTTTATACATGATACAAGCTTCTTTATAAGATTTAAAAGTACATTTGTAGAATTAGTACATACATTTAGAGAGCTGTTTCCAGCTTTAGATGGTATAGATGATTATCTGGGGTTACCAGAAATGGCCCAGCATGAACTTTGGACTGGGCCACATTCCTAAGGGCCCAGCATCCACTTTGGACTGGGCTGCATTCTTTTAAACTGGTTCTTTAGTTACAATTAGTGCAGGTTTTTTCTGCTTATAATAGAAACTGAATTTATTTTATTCATAGAAAGTATTTTAGAATAGGTCATTGATTGTACATGAGGGAATTATGTTAGTTCAAGCATGATCAAACATGATACTTTAAGGTTTTATAAGAATACAGCTAACTTTAGAAATTTCATTGTTCCCACTTTCTACTAATTGTGATTTTGGCTTTAGTACAATTACAGTTTGTATTTGGGTTTATTTTAGAAGCTTTGTTGCTGATGATCAGCCTTATATATCAGGATTAGGAATTAGAAACTTTTATAGAAATTAAGATAGATACATAGGATTTTAGAATAGCCATTTTGCTAAAAGATCATAATCAATTGTTCCCGGAAATGGCCCAGTGTGATCTTTGGACTGGGCCACATTCTTTAGGAACTGGTCTGACCTACAATTAAGAGTTTTTTATAGTACAGGTAAAATTAGCACAGAATAGAAAGGTATTAGGATTTAAGTCAGTCATTAGGTGTTGGGTATTCATAAGTTTTAGAAATTATTGATTATTAGGATTTTATGATGTTAGAATAGTTGTATTGCCTTTGAGGAACATAAACCAAGCATAAGGAACAGTGAGATAATTTTGGGATTGTCCTTCCTCATGCTTGGGAAAACGCCTGGTGGGTGGGGGACGCCCCTCATCCACCTGGCTTTGTGTTCATGTAATAGTCTTGTGATTTTATTGGGATTGTCCTTCCTCATGCTTAAGAAAACACCTGGTGGGTGGGTGGGGGGATGCACCTCATCCACCTGGTCTTGTGTTCACGTGAAAGTCTTGTGATTTAACATGTGAAAATTTGGGATAAAAGACTCACGGTTGGTCCCAATAAACGGTTTCTGCTCATTTTACTGAACAGTTGTCCGCTTTCTTTCTTTCTCTTTATATCTATCCCTCCATCTTTCTTTCAATATCTATCCCTACTACAGAATTAGCTTCTGCACTACACAGAGTCCAGTCTCTTTCTTTCTCCTTATTTCTCCAGAATATTCACTGATGCTGCTCCACCTTCCAGGGACCCTCTAAATCTCTTTTGGGGGGCTGGCTCCCCATATCACAGCCTATTGGACAGAACTGACCACTTATCACATGACTCAGACTATGTGTAAGGGAGAAGACATTGCAATCTCTTCCACCTACAAGAGAGAAGAATCAGATGTGAATGGGCGTGAGAAATCTATCCCACACTCTCATGCCCGGTTGCTATAGAGTTCTGTCTCTTCACCCATGAAAGTAAAAATCAGTTCTTCTTGGATAGCAGGAGCAGATGTAGGTTCTACTCATATGAATTAGATTAAAATCAAATACAGTTGATTATATTCACAACACGACTGTAGAGCTTTAGATTTTTCCTTTATAATTTAAATGTTAGTTGCTATTTGTTAGCCTATTAAGGTCTAGATAACGTAGACCTGGTATCTTGTGCCTAAGGCTCCAAACAGCTAGAGAATTTCTTTGTAAGTTTACTTTTTGTTCCATTTTTCTATCCTTCTTCTGCACTCTGTTAAACATTATGTAGGGGACATGATGAGAGTATATTGCAATAGTACAAACCTCAATTTTTATATTAGTTACCTCAATTAAAAATGCTTTCTTTTAATAAGACATTCTTTGGTCTGCTCCTTTTTCTGCTGTCGCTCCTGTTACCATTTTTCTATTACTTCCTTTGTCATTGCTGCCCTTCTCTCTCAGAAACAAGAACATCTTCCATCTTTTATTTTCTTAACAAGTACATGAAGCGTCCACAGCTCCTAACTCTAAGTTTGGAACTTATTATTTTCTATTCTCTTGGAGTAAGAGTAGACTGCCCCTGTTTGATTTATACCAGGATAAAAAAAAAAAAACAACAACATTTCTTCTGGAGTTGACATTCAGGACTCAGCAACTTGATTTACCTTCTACTTAGGAAGACATCACATATACGTGGCTTCCAGAAGTAACAAATAGCATTTCACTTAAAGGATTATAGAGAGAGTTTATAGGGAGACATTTGAATTTAATTGGTCCACTTAAAACATTGTGGTAATTTAAAAAATGAATGTTTGATTAATAACTATGTATGATCTTATTAATGAATATGCAAGAATTTTAACTCATGATAAATTCTATAGTTGTATAATGGAACAAATCTTCAGGACTTATAATAAATGCCAAATTTATTATATCAGAGCAGTCAAAGGCAAGATCAATTCTTAATTGCAAAGGAAGAAATGTTTAATAGAGAATAGTTTTACAATTTTATTTTTTTCTTTTATCTTTCTTTTTTTTAGTAAACATATTTTTTATTATAAATTGTGGGGTACAGTTAAGGGTTAGGTATACACATGTGCATCGTTCAGGCACACTTGTTAATAAGGGGTGTCTCCCCATACCCAGACAGATATTAACTACCTTTAGTCCCACCTCCCTTCCCCTCCCTAATCCCCCCATAGTTTCCCACCATTGTCAGTCCTTTTTTTTTTTTAAGTATTATGGTATATGATCAAGGTCCACTATATGAGTGAGAACATGTGATATTCAGATCTTTGTTTCTGTGAGAGATCACTCAGTATTATAGACTCGAGCTCCATCCAGGTTGCTGCAAAATTCATGATTTTATTTTTTTTATGGCTACGTAGTATTCCATTGTGTATATGTACCATATTTTTTTAATCCAGTCCTCTTTTGATGGACAGCATGGTTGATTCCAGGTTCTTGCTATTGTGAACAATGCTGTGATAAACATTCATGTGCAGGTATCTTTTTTACAGAGTGATGATTTGAGTTCTTCAGGGTATATTCCCAGTAGGGGAATTGCAGGGCCATATGGGAGGTCGATATTTAGAGCTTTTAGGAATCCCACACCGCTTTCCACAGAGGTTGCACTACTTTCCACTCCCACCAACAGTGTAGGGGTGTTCCCTTTTCCCCACACCCTCTTGAGCAACTGTTATTTTTTGAGTTATTGATAATGGCCATTCTGACTGGAGTTAGGTGGTATCTCAGTGTGGTTTTGATTTGCATCTCCTTGATGATTAGTGAGGTTGAACATTTCTTCATGTGTCTGTTGGCTGCTTGGATGTCTTCCCTTGAGAAGTGTCTGTTAATATCTTTTGCCCGCTTTATAATGGGGTTGTTTGTTTTTTTCCTCTCACACTTTTGAGTTCTTTGTAGATCAAAGATGTTAAGCCTTTGTCGGACCTGGAGTTGGCAAATACTTTTTCCCAGGCTGTAGGCTGTCTTCCTCCTCTCTTGATGGTTTATTTGTCTTTGCAGAAGTTTGTTAGTTTACTGAGGTCCCACTTGTCTATCTTCTCCCTTATGGCCTGTGGGTTTCGGGTTTTGTTCAGGAATTGGATGCCAGTTCCAATTTCCATAAGGGTATGTCCTGCATTTTCTAAGGTTCTTATGGGTTGATGTTTTACATTTAGGTCTCTGATCTATTTAGAGTGAATTTTTGTGTGTGGGGACAGATAGGAGTCTTGTTTGAGTCTTCTGCATGTGGCCAGCCAGTTTTCTCAGCACCATTTACTGAATAGATTCTCCTCTTCCCAGTGATAAGTGGTGGAGGCTTTGTCGAAGATGAATTGGTTGAGAAGTTGACGTTTAGCTTCTGGAATCTCAATTCTATTCCATTGGTCTATATGACTGTTTTTGTACCAATAACAAGCTGTTTTGATTATTGTGGCTTAATAGAAAAGTTTGAAGTCTGGTGCTGTGATACTGCCTGCTTTTTTTTTTTTTTTGCTGAGGATTGTTCTGGTTATTCTTGG
Source organism: Cephalopachus bancanus (assembly GCA_027257055.1). NCBI lineage: Eukaryota > Metazoa > Chordata > Mammalia > Primates > Tarsiidae > Cephalopachus > Cephalopachus bancanus. The sequence goes on along the minus strand of JAPVLO010001665.1, from coordinate 142,356 downwards.
TCGCTTGTGTTTCCATATGAATTCCTTTGTTGCTTTTTCTAGGTCTGATAAGAATGTTGCTGGTAATTTGATGGGTATTGCATTAAATCTATAGATTGCCTTAGGTAGGATGGAGATCTTCACAATGTTGATTCTTCCAATCCATGAGCATGAGATATTTTTCCACTTGTTTGTGTCATCTTTGATTTATTTGAGCAGTGTTTTGTAGTTTTCATTGTAAACGTCTTTCACATCTCTGGTTAGGAAGATGCCAAGGTATTTAATTTTTATTGTGGTTATTGTGAGTGGAATTGTGCTTTTTATTTTGGTTACTGTTTGTTTATTATTGGTGTAAAGAAATGTGATCGTCTTTTGTACATTTATTTTATATTCTGATACTTTGCCAAAGTCCTTTATTAGTGTAAGGAGGTTTTTGACAGATTCTCTTGGGTTTTCAAGGTACACAATCATGTCATCTGCAAAAAGAGATAATTTGACTTCCCCTTTTCCTATTTGGATACCCCTGATTGGCTTCTCTTCTCTGATTGCTTGAGTCAGGACTTCCAATACTATGTTGAACAGGAGGGGTGAGAGTGGACATCCTTGTCTTGTTCCAGTAGTCAGAGGAAATGGTTCCAGTTTTTGTCCATTTAGGAGTGTGTTGGCTGTGGGTTTCTCATTGATGGGTTTTACTACTTTGAGGTATGTTCCCCATATGCCTAGATTTTGAGGGTTTTTATTAAGAAGGGGTGCTGTATTTTATCAAAGCTTTTTCTGCGTCTAATGGTATAATCATGTGGTTTTTGTTTTAGCATTTGTTAATGTATTTAATTACATTTATGGTTTTACAAATGTTGAACCAGGCTTGCATCCAAGTTATGAAGCCTACTTGGTCATGATGGATGATTTTTGAGATGTGTTGTTGAATCCGGTTTGCTAGGATCCTGTTGAGAATTTTAGCATCTATGTTCATCAAAGGTATTGGCCTGTAGTTCTCTTTCTTTGTTGTGTCTTTACCTGGCTTGGGTATCAATGTGATGTTGGCTTTGTAAAATGATTTGAGGAGAGTTCCATATTTTTCAATACCCTGGAATACCTTCAGTAGGATTGGTATCAGCATCTCCTTAAATGTCTTGTAGAATTCTGCGGAAAAGCCATCTGGACCAGGAAGTTTTTTTGTAGGTAGTTTTCTTATTATGTAGTTGATTTCCTTGGTTGTTACTGGTCTATTTAGGGTCTCAATTTTTTCTTGTTTCAACCTAGGCATGTTGTGTGATGTCAGAAAGTCCTCCATTTCCTTAAGGTTTTCAAGTTTGTTTCCATACAAGTGTACATAGTAGTCTCTAATAATCTTTTGTATTTCTTCAGAGTCAGATGTGACTTCATCTTTTGTGTTTCTGATTGTGTTTTTTTGGACTTTTTCTCTCTTTTGCTTGGTCAGTCTAGCTAGGGGACCATCAATGTTGTTTATGTTTTCAATGAACCAGCTTTTTGTTTCATTGATTTTTTTGTATTAGTTTTTGTCTTCTATGTCCTGGATTTGGACTTTTATTTTGGTGAGCTGGATTCTTCTGCTGAAATTAGGGTTTTGGTGGTCTTGCTTTCCCAGCTTCTTTAGGTGGCTTGTTAGGCTATTAATTTGTGCGGCTTCCATTTTCTTCATGTGCATTTTTAGGGATAAAAATTCACCTCTTACTACAGATTTCATGGCGTCCCAGAGATTTTGGTAAGATTTTTCTTCATTTTCATTTGTTTCCAATTACCTTTTAATCTCTGTTTTGATTTCATCATTGACCCAGGAGTTGTTTAACATCATGCTCTTTAGTGTCCATTTCTTTGTGGGTTTTATGGGGACCTTGTTGGTGTTGATGTTTATTTTCATTCCACTGTGATCCGAGAAGGTACATGGTAAAATTTATGTTCTTTTAAATTTGCTTATACTTAATTTATGACCAAGTATGTGGTCAATCTTAGTGTACATCCCATGACGTGATGAGTAGAATGTATATTCTGTGGTCTTTAGTTGGAGTGTTCTGTAGGTATCAATTAAGTCCATTTGGTCAAGAATCACATTGATATTTTGGATCTCGTTGCTGATTTTTTGTATTGATAAACTGTCTAGGGTTGTGAGTGGGGTGTTGAAGTCACCAGTTATGATCGTGTTGAAGTTGATATCTCTTTTTAATTTACCTGGAAACTGGTTTATGAAAGTTGGCATTCCTATGTTGGGTGCATATATGTTTAAGATGGATATTTCCTGTTGGCAGATTGAGGCTTTTATCATTATGTAGTGGCCTTCTGTATCTTTTTTGATTTTTAATAGCTTGAAGGGTATTTTGTCTGAAATTAGGATCGCTACTCCTCCTTTCTTTTGTATTCCGTTTTTCTGAATGTTTGTTTCCCATCCTCTTACTTTGAGTCTGTGAGTGTCCTTTTTAGTGAGGTGAGTCTCTTGAAGACAGTTGATTGTTGCCTGATGATATTTTATCCATTTTGCCATTCTATGTCTTTTCAGTGGTGCATTTAGTTCATTCACATTTGGGCTAATAATTGAAATGCAAGAGTTGATCCCTGTTGTATGGTTGTTACAGAATTGTTGTCTGGGAATTGGTCTTCTCATTTGTTGTCTTGCAGGGGTTCCCTGAATTTCTTGTGCTTGAATTTTTGCATCACTGATGAGATGAGAGAAGTTTTCTTGAATGATTTTATGACATGTTTGTTCCAGTGTAACCTCTGACTCTCTCTCTCTTCCTCAGAAAGGTCAATTACTCTTAGATTGGGTCTCTTGAAGTAATCATTCATCTCCTGAAGGTTTTGTCTTGACTTTTTAAGTTTCTTTTCTATGTTTTTGACAGTTTGGGTTAGTTCTGTATTTTGGTTTTCAAGTTCTGGGATTCTTTCTTCTGCTTGGCTAATTCTGCTTTCCATGCTATTTAGTTTGTTATTTATTTCCATTACAGTATTCTTTACTGCTGCTATTTCTGTCATCAGCTTCTTCCTGTTTTCCTCTTGTCTCTCCTCAATTTTTTAAATTCTCTTTATTAATGCCTTGATGTCTGGGCTTGTTGCTTGTGACCAGTCATTCTGGGGGCCTCTTCATTGTTTGTGTTCCAAAGTCTGTTTTCTCAGTGTCTGACCTCCCAGGGGTCTGTGTGAGCCCTGTGCTCTTCTTTTGGTTTGTCTTCATTTGTGCAGATTTTCCCTCCCTACTTTTCCCTTCCCTCCACTTCCTCGTCTTCTTTAATTCTGTTATTCAGGGGTGGAGGTGTTTCTTTTACTTCTGTTTGTTCAATCTCCTATTTTTCCTAATATATTTCCTCTTGCTTTGTTCAGTTCTGGAGTTGGACTGTGGGTTGAGGGCAGTCCTTTTTGTAGTTTTGGGATTTAATTAAGGGGGGAGCTATGATTCAAAATATCTCTGCAGATTCTGGTGTTTGCAACAGCTGTATGGATAGTCTGAAACCCATTTCCCACTGCCTTGGAGTCTGTCCATGCAGTGGGGTTGTAGGTTTACTCCCTGAAAGCAAAATGAGGTTAACAGAGGGGAGACGGAGGCACTGGGGAGACGGTGGTGGAGAGAGAGAGAAGTGAGAGGGAAAACAGTTGAATGTACTAACTGGTAAGTGAAAAGAAACACAAAGACTGAAACAAATATAAAGAAAAACAGTAACTACAACTGCAAACTAACCAACAACCATATAAAAGTCTAAAACTCACAATGATGCTAAGGTACACACTGATCAACCTCCTTATTGGTATGCTATTGTTTTTAGAAATATGGGATTTACGGAGAAATAAGAAAAAAGGAAAAGGGGAGAAGAAAAGAAATAAGGAAAAAAAAAAGGGAGGGGAAGGGATAGATTAAAGTCAGTAGACTAGCAGAACCAGTCAAGCACACTCTGAGACTTTTCCTTTAAGTCCAATGTCCTTTCAGCTCTGATTTCCAGCTGTCTTTGCAGGCTGGTAGAATTGTTCACAGTTAGGGTCAGTTGCCCCTGGCCTGCTGTGAAGAATAGTTCAGATATGGGCCCCCTGCCCAGTCTATCACTGAGATCTGGCTTTTTCCTTTTTTCAAGTGGGATAAGCCTCTGCCATTCCTGTTTTGATGTTATTACCTTGGTTCCCCAGCAGATGGTGCTATCCCGTGGCTACAGTCCAGAGGGGAGGGAAGCTGCCTCGGATCCACAACCTGCTGTGGCAACTACACGGGGGGAGTTCCACAGGCCTTTCTCTGGGCTAGGGGCATGGCGTGGCAGCGGGGATCTCAGAAGATCCTCCTTGTGGGGCTTCATGGTCTGAAGTCATGGGTTGCTTCAGGCATGAGCTGGGAATGACCACAGCAGCAATATCCATGACTGCAGGAGCAGCCCAGTTCCACTGCGGTGACTGCCAGAGCAGCCAGGTTCATCGCGATATCCGAGTAGTGATGGCAGGGGACGGTAATGGCTGAGCTCCCTGTGAAGAGCAGGCTGCAGAAGATGGGGGCTGCAGCCCCTGGGAGAGAGCTAGGGTCTTTATGGGTGTTCTCTTTCACAGAGGGTCTCACAGACCCTGCCAGCTCGTCACCATCTTGCCAGAAGTCCCAACAATTTTCAATATGTATTATTTTTAAAAGAAGACCACCTTACTTTCAAGATCATTCTATATTAGAGCCAATGTGACACATTTTAAAAAATATATTCAGTTCTAAATTCTAAAGAAGTAACAATTCCTATGATGAGACTTCTTTGAAAAATATTAGATTGTTTACCTATGTATAAAAAGAAGCAAAATCTTAATAAAATGCATCTCCAGTTTATTTCTAATAAACCTCTATCACTTACTATTCACCTTATTAAAAATGGAAATGGCAAGCTGACAGTCATGTCAAGATAAAATTCCTCAAAAAGATAACATGTCAATGTTGAAACAGAAAATATAATGGAAATGCTAAATTACAAAAAGTACATCTTTATTCTTTCTTTTCCCTGAGATTTTAGGCAATGAAAGATAATGAGTGTGGAGCGCCTCCGCCCTAACATGGCACCCAAAGCACCCAGCCCACAAGACAAAACAAGCCCTAAAAAGGGCAACAAAAAATATCAGCATACAATCCTCTCTTACGGGCCGTGCCGCGTTACCTTAATTGATTGGCAAAGATACTAGATTTAAGGTCACGAATAGGAGAAAGAGAAAAGAAGAACGATGTAGTAACCTGGGATTAAAGCAGCTTGCAGAAGAATCGTGTGAGAGTCGTTATTGAAAGCGACAAGTGGGGGCCCCGTAGGGGGACCTTGAAGAAGCCGAAATCCTTGGATTCAGAACTGCAGCTGTTCAGGGCAGTCGACTGGTATGTAGATCCACAAGGGAGGGAAAAAATTAAAAAGGGCCCCGGTAAAGAGGCGATTTAAGAAGGTCCTCGGCAAAGAGGCGATTTAGGAAGGTCTTCGGCAAAGAGGCGATTTAAGAAGGTCCTGGGTTAAAGGGGCGATTTGGGAAGGTCCTCGGCAAAGAGGCGATTTGGGAAGGTCCTCGGAAAAAGAGGCGATTTGGGAAGGTCCTCGGCAAAGAGGCGATTTAAGAAGGCCCTTGGTAAAGAGGCGATTTGGGAAGGTCCTTGGCAAAGAGGCGATTTGGGAAGGTCCTCGGCAAAGAGGCGATTTGGAAGGTCCTCGGTAAAGAGGTGTTTTGGGAAGGTCCTCGGTAAAGAGGCGATCTAAAAGGGCCCTCGGTGTAGAGGTGATCCCCCTTTTTGCTAACATGGGCACTACTTCCTCTCACCCCTTTTTCAGGCTCTTAAAACTCTCCTAAGAACAAAAGGACTAAAATTAAGGGATAAAACCTTGACTGATTTTATCACACAGGTAGACAAGATTGCACCGTGGTTTGCCGTTTGGGGGAATCTCACAGGGGGTAGTTGGGACAAAGGGGGGCAGGATATTGACCACGCCCGAGAGCTAGGAGAGGTGGCAGGCGGGGTCCAGCCCCTTTGGAGACTGGTTCGTGCCTGTTTGGAAGATCAAAAGTGCGTGCAAACAGTCGAGCAAGGCCAAGCAGCGCTTGACCAAATAAAAGAGGAACGATCAACTTCCTCAAGAGGGAACAGCGAGGCAGCCTCTGACTCAGAACTGGAGTCAGATGAGGAACTTAGAGATCTCGTGACTCGAATTGAAAAGTTAGAACTCATTTGGGGCCGCGCCCGAGATAAGGGCGGATCCTCTGTCCCTGGGTCGGTAGGAGTTCCTCCCCCGTATAATCCTTCTGCACCCCCCGGAAAAGGAGGCGCTTCTTTCAACAATGAAGTGTGGAGGGAGGTCCATGCCAGCGGCACATGGCAAACTTTTCCGGTGTTCGTGGACAATGCAGGAAACCGGTACCATGAACCATTAGATTTCAAAATAGTAAAAAACCTCGCGGAGGCCGTACGAACGTACGAGCTCACTGCTGCCTTCACGACAGCAATGGTGGAGGCACTAGACCAGTTCGCCATGCCCCCCGGAGACTGGCAGAGATTAGTGAAGGCTTGCATGAACCCGGGACAATATTTAGATTGGAAGGCCTATTACATAGAATTGGCTAATGAGCAGGCAGCAAGAAACTGGGCGGCGGGTAACGGGGCTTGGGACGTTGATATGCTGTTGGGGCAGGGCCGTTTTGCTAACCAACAGATAGGATCCCCCCAGGTTGTGTATGATAAAATTTAAATCACATGGCAATGCGAGCCTGAAAGGCCTTGCCTAGCCGGGGGGAGGTATCAGGTAATCTCACCAAAATTACTCAAGGTTACAGAGCCTTTTTCAGACTTTGTGGCCCGGATGATGCAGGCCGCAGGGCGAATTTTCGGGAATTGACCCAGATTTTACAGGCCGAAAAAAAAAAGACCCCATGCTGTCCTTTGTAAAAGAACACCCGGTCTTTTTCCCCTCAAATCACTCGAAATGACCCCCCTCAGGCTATTAATATCTTCACAGACGGTTCCAAAACTGGCCTTGGCGCATATGTAGCAGATGGACATTCCCCCACGGTAATACAATTCCAGTCCGGCTCTCCTCAGCAGGTAGAGCTTCAAATTGTTTTGGCCGTATTTCAACGTTTTTCTCGATCGTTTAACTTGTTGTCAGATTCCCAATACGTAATCAATTTAGTTAAATCTCTTGAAGTGGCAGGCCGAATACCCCCCGCTAGCCCTATACATACATTTGCCTACAAAATTCAACAGCTGATATGGCAACGGTCAGAGCCATTCTTTGTTCAGCATATCCGTGCGCACACTGGCCTACCAGGACCCCTCAGTGAGGGTAATGCCCAGGCTGACAACCTTACGTGACTTCAACAGGCTTTCTTTGTAACCCCTGCCCAAAAGGCACAAGATTTTCATGCCCAGTTTCATGTTAACTCAAAAACACTACAGACCCGTTTCCAAATACCACATCATGTGGCCAGAGATATTGTAAAATCTTGCGAATCATGTGTTACTTTCCACCACCCCCCTTCATGGGGGGTGAATCCAAAAGGCCTTCTCCCCTCACGGGTTTGGCAAAGGACGTCACTCATGTGGCAGAGTTCGGTAACCTCAAGTATGTCCATGTTTCCATAGATACCTGTTCCGGAATTTTATTTGCCTCGGCCATGGCTGGAGAAAAGGCACATCATGTTATCTCCCATTGCTTGGAGGCGTGGGCCGCCTGGGGCATGCCTCAGCAAATCAAAACAGATAATGGCCCTGCCTACACCTCCCGAACATTTCAACGGTTCTGTGCAAAAAATGAACGTGGACCTGCGCCAGGGGGCTCCCTTATAATCCCCAAGGTCAAGGGATAGTCGAGAGGGCTCATCGCACACTAAAAGAACTACTTCAAAAACAAAAAGGGGGAATAGGCATGGGTTACAAACCTAAACAAAGACTGTCATTAGCATTATTAACTTTAAATTTTCTTCAGCTGGACAACGAGAACAATTCTGCTGCGGACCGCCATCTAGGTGCAGTACCGCATAAAAGGGGCTATGTTAAATGGAAAGATGTTATCACGGGACAATGGAGAGGTCCCGACCCAGTATTAACGTGGGTGAGAGGATCTGTGTGCTTTTTTTCCACAGGACAGCCCAGACCCGGTGTGGGTACCTGAGCGACTAACATGCACTACAAAGACCCCCGAGGAACGAACCCCGATTGCTGATGATGAGTCCGACGACGTGGCTTCTGCTGGGAACGCTGATGCTGAACCCCCCCATAAGTCGTGATGAGCAACAAGGGGGAATTTTAACAGTATTTCCTAGACACTTATTCGGCACGTACTTTCCCCAGATTTTTAACTGGCACCAGCCCCTGATTTCAATTACACTCTTGCTGGGGCCCTAATGCTCTCTCTCTTTTTAGACAGAGGAGAGACTTTGGCATTACAGCCGCCATCATTGCAGCAATTGCAATGGCGGCCGCTGCAGCTGCTACAGTCGCTGTTGCCATGTGTACCACAGTACAGACCGCCACCACTTTAAACACCTTGTCTTCCACTGTTGCTGCCAAAGTAATATTAACAGTCACTTGTGTGGCGGCATTATGATCTTAGACCAAAGAGTTGACGTGGTACAAGAACAAGTAGACATTCTCTGGCGCATGGTGCAAATAGGGTGTGAATGGCACACTATTGTTTTATGCGTAACCGGCATCCCATACCACAATATGACCATTGCTGCTAACCTCTCTTGAAAGCTTTCCCTCCATCTTTTAGGTAATTGGTCCCAAGAGTTTTGACAACCTGACGGAGGCTCTACGTCGTGAAATCATCAGCGCCATCAGAGTAGATCCAGTAGTCACTCAAAACCTTGGCCTCCCGGATCGCCCAGGCGACATACCCCCCCTTAAAGAGTGGGCGGGAATGGGTTCAATGGCCTTTTTGTTATTCTCTTGTTGTGTCCTGTGCCTCTATTGTCTCTGCCGTATGCATCAACGCAATGCACGTGACCATGCGCTACTAGCACGGGCCCTTTGCTGCCATGGAGGTGGATCAATCCCCTCAGGTCTGGGTTGCCGCGTTAGGGCAATAAGAACAGGGCAGGATGTGAGAATAGTACTGCACAGGGGGGCCCCAGGAGGAGTTATCCCGTGGAGGGCATGTCCAGCTGCATATGGGTTGACACCGCCTCTCCCATCCCCAGAAAATCGGTGTCGGACAGGTGGGCAGTCGGTCTGGCGATTACACGAGCGAGATAGACTGTCTTACGTGGTCCTTGTTATATGGGGGCTGTGACCACTACCCTCTCCTGCCAAAATAAAAAAAAAAAGGGGGAGCTGTGGAGCGCCTCCGCCCTAACATGGCGCCCGAAGCAGCCAGACCACAAGACAAAACAAGCCCTAATAAGGCAACTAAAGGATATCAGCATACAATCCTCTCTTATGGGCCGTGCCGCGTTACCTTAATTGATTGGCAGAGATACTAGATTTAAGGTCACGAATAGGAGAAAGAGAGAAGAAGAACGATGTAGTAACCTGGGATTAAAGCAGCTTGCAGAAGAATCGTGTGAGAGTCGTTATTGAAAGCGACAAATGAGCAATTTTCTGCAATGGGAACAGCACCCCAGTTGACGAGTAGCATTTTCCCTTGCCCAGCAATCTGCCTACAAGATTGGGATGAGCTGATGCAGAAGGGTTAAATTAAGAGCTTATGAAAACTTGCATAATTGTATAATAAATAACAAGTAATTATATAGCATTTAACTTTTTTCAGTTATTTGGAATGTTTTTGTTTTTTCTTCTTTTTAAAAAATATGGCTTCTTGTTTTCATGATATCATTACACGTTTGAACACAAGGGGATGTCTCTTGTTTTCTTTAAGTAAAAGTTACTTTTAAGTGTTTAATAAGCATCAGAACCAGCAATTTATGACATGATTATGGGTAGATGTATAACAGGCATGTGGAGTTTAGGAGAATGGATTAAAAATAAAAAGTAGAAATGTTTGCAAAATACTCCGTTAATGAAAACTATTGTTTGTTACTGTCCAAAAGTATACAAGAATGATATTCAGGGACTGTACACTATGATGAGAAATGTTAAATTTAATAAAGTTACTTCCTAATAATCTTTTCTCTAAGAAGCCTCCTGAATCCTTATTTCCTGAAGTGTCTGACCATCAACAAAGTGACAATAACTCCTAGAGCCTCAAGATATTGCAATGAATGTGAAATTAATTGATATATACAGTACTTCAGATAGGTGATTAAATTTGACCAATAATTAGTATTATGGTCCATGACATATTAGGAAATGTAGCAGAAATGATTCTCATCTTGGCCTAAAATGCTAATCTATAATTAATTTCAATTCATATTTCCTGGTAATTTTGTTAAAAGAAATAATGATATTCTTATAGGTTATTAATTATTTTAATATACCTAAAGCAGGTCACCATTAATCAATAAATCTTAAAAAGCATGTGTGGATTGAGAATAATAAACATATCCTAAAACATATCCTAAAATATTTCACATCCTTAGGTTCATTCAGCATAGTGAGTCCTAGATCTTTTGTAAAAATAAGGAGGTTTATTGTATTTTTAAAAAATGTATTCAAAATCGTTTGAATACATCATTTAAATCATGCAGCAACTTTTAAAATGTTTTATAGAAAAACTATACAAAAGTTATGCAAATTCTTTAAAAGTCTTCAAATCTGTAGGGATGATGTTTCAGAAATAAAGATGGGAATGAATAATCTAGAATGCATAGATGAAATGATAATTTCTCCTTCATCTTTTTTGAGACTCTCAAACATTGAACAATTTTTTGATTATGGCACAAAAGAAAATCTTGTCAGTTATCACTCCATCAAGTGAATTACAATAAGATGTAGAATATTTGGTGAACGGCAACTTCTTATCACATTTCACCTAAGAAATGATTGCAAACACTTGACTACCGCTTCCCCTTTATGACAACCATGATTGCCATTAATTTCTTAGAATCAGATTGGCCTGGGCTGCATCTAACAGAGTCATCCCTGTGATTCTTACTGAATCAAGTTTGCTTCTTACCAAAAAAAAAAAATGCTTCCTGACCAAGCACACTCTTAGCAAAATGACCTAGCAGAGAGGCTGAATTTCTTCCCAACAGGCAAAAATTGTGACATATGTATGAAGTCACTCAGTTTCAAGTGATGTGGAAAGAAAAAAAATTGAATGCTAAAATGGTTAGGTTTTTTTTAAAGTTTAATTCATAATCGATTTACAGGTAATTAGAACTTTAGCATGAATTGTCACATATGTTCAGTAAAAAGACCTAAATGTGAAACCTCAAACTACAAGAATCCTAGAAGAAGACGTAGGAAGCACCCTATGGAAATTGGAATAGGCAACCAATTCTTAATCAACTTTCCAAAAGCAAATGCCATAAAAGATAAAATAGACAAGTAGGACCTCAGCTAACTGAAAAGCCTTGGCAAAGCAAAATAAATCATTAAGAGAGTGGAGAGACAGCTCACAAAATCGGCAAAAATATTTGCCAACAGTAAATCTGACAAAGACCTAACATCCAGGATCTACAAGGAATTCAAATGTGCCAAAAGGAAAGAAAACAAACAACCCTATTTAAAAAATGGACAAAATATAGGAGTAGACATTTCTCAGAAGAAGACATACTAGCAGCCAACAGATACATGAAAGAATGCTCAGCCTTACTAATCATCAAAGAAATGCAAATAAAAGCCACACTTAGATACCACCTAACTCCAGTCAGAATGATCATTATCAGTAATTCAAAAACCAACAGATGCTGGAGAGGATGTGGGGCAAAGGAAACACTTCTGTACTGTGGGTGGTAATATACACTAGTACAACCTCTGTGGAAAACAGTGAGGTGATTTCTCAAAGATTTAGAAATCAACCTTCCATACAACTCAGCAATCCTCCTTCTGGGAATATACCCAGAGGAACTCAAATCACTCTATAAAAAAGATACTTTGCACATGCATGTTTATTGTAGCATTATTCACGATAGTAAAAACATGAAACCAACCGTGCTACTCATCAAAAGTGGACTGAATAGAGAAATGTGGAACATGTACACAGTGGCATATTATGCAGCCATAAAGAAAAAAAAATTATGAACTCTGCAGTAACCTGAATAGAATCAGAGTTTATAATACTCAGTGCTTTATCATAGAAACAAAGATAGAGTATCACATGTACTCACTCATAAGCAGACCCTGAACTCATAAGCAGACCCTTTTATCATAATACTACAAGAAAGGGATTGGCAGTAGTGAGACACTGCCAGGGGAGTGGTGGGCATGTAACATCCATAAGGGTAACCATACTTTACCTGTACAATGACCATGTACATAACTAACCATGAACTGTACCCCACTTTTTAAAAATAAAAATATTTAAAAGTTATAAAGTTTTATCTTCAGATTAGTTCAATTACTAAAAATTTTTAATAAATCAAGAACATTAAATTGCAGTTTAAATGATAGCCAGTTTAAGGAGTGTCTAGAATTAAAATATATATATTTTCTTAAAATACAAGAGGAAGAGAAAAAAGGAGAGATGAATCAATTCAACAATTTTCCTTGCAGTAGAGTAGGTACAAAATTAAAATTTTATAACAGCACTGAAATATTTTCAAACAATGATTCCAAATATAAAAAGAATGTTTGAGATGTCCATAGCAAACAAGACAGATAGTTTTGCATCTACTTGTGCTTTTCATATATGTATTTGGTTATTTATGTATTTCTAGAACTTGTGTTTCTAGATTTGCTCAGGTTTTGAGTACTCAAAATTGACAAAAATTATTTCAAAAATTTAAAGAATTCATACAGTTTATATTTAAAATAGGCACAAAATGCTAGACTCTCTAGAAATAATTACACTGGAAAATTAAAATGTTTTAGGACTTTTCAGATGCAAAAACTTCAAGCCTGAAATTTTGATATTAGGATGCACTAATGTAAAAGATTATGCATTTCACCACTTTAAAGGAAAATTGTAAAATTTTAGAAAAAGGGAAGTTTTCTATATATAATTAAAATTTTGTGTAATAAAATCAATTACAAGAAATGTGTTATCTTTGATTATGGATAAAAGGAAAATAAAAGGTCATTGTAATGAGAAATGCTGACATTTTGGGTTTTGAATTTTGAGGCAACTCGATGAAAAAAGAAAAGGCAGTTGTAGTAGGAAAGAACAACCCCTCTATCTTATTGACCATATTTACAGTTGTCATGGCTATCCATGCAATCTTGTCATTTATTTCTTCTAAAGTGGTGAAGATCTTTATTTAGTATACTCAAAGCATGATTTTTAAAAATAGTATGAGTCATTATTGTGATTAAAACATGAATTCAGCATATAAATAACAAATTTCTTTCTTGGATAATTTTGGTGGACTTGATAAACTTTAAATTTAATTTCAGTGCCTTGGTTTCTTGAATTCTGAAATTTTGACCTAGATTAAACCAGAATATACTTGAAAACACAGTAAAAATATATGTCTGAGTATACATGTGCATATGGATAGCCCCACAGAAACTTGTATGAATGAATTAATGAACAGATCAATGAATAAAAGTTTAGAATATTTGCACATAATATGATGTCAATAAAATATTAAAGCTAGTTCAGTCATATTATGTCATTGTAAGAGTTTCACATATCTTATTCTATAGTACATATTTAGATCTCTTTTATCGAAATACCTTAGAGTTTTCTAACTTGATAGGAAATGACAGAGAATTCCATGAAAACTCTTTAGAAAACAATTTTCTACATTTTTTGGGGGGGGGGAGATATTTACTTTGAAACCTAGGAATTAGGCCCGGGGACGGAGGCTCAAGCCTGTAGTCCCAGCAATTTGGGAGGCCGAGGTGAGAGGGCTGCCTGAACCCAGGGGTTCAATACCAGTTTGGGCAACTTGGTGAGACCTCGTCTCTACAATATATCAAAAAATTAGTCGGCATGGTAGCACACACTTTTAGTTCCCACTGCTTGGAAGGCTGAGGCAGAAGGATCACTAGAGCCCAGCAGGTCAATGCTGGGGTGACCATGAGCATGCCACTCACTCCAGACTGTGTGACAGAATGAGACTCTGACTCAAAAATACATACATACATAAAATAAAACCTAGGAATTAAAGTTCAGTACTTTTCTCTGTGACTGGAATATTATCTGTTTCTAGTTCTCTTCTGGTCATTTATCTTGCTTGGAGATTTTTGCAAGATAATGTTAGGCCTCTAGCCAGGCACTAAATGTTGGTTAGATTTAATTCTCATGTACCATTTTTTTATAGTTGTTCCAGGTACATGTTAAAACAACTTGAAAAAAAAAACAAAACAAACAATACATAGACCCCGACAGTATGTATTTTGTTGTGAGCCTCATTCAACCTGAAATTTAATTATGTTACCATGTGGGTTTGTGGTGTGGATTAATAGTTTTATCATGCTCCTGTGATTAGTTTGTTTGTTCTAATTTCTTTTTAGCTCCTTCCTGACCTTGAGGGGAAAAAAAAACAGAAGATGTAGGCCCTCAATTTAATGCCAATTTGAGGTGTTTCTCCTGCATCATCAGATCAATGAAAAGTAAATAGCCTACACTTCTTGTTTCACAGTGCAGTATTGATCTTTCTTCGGCTTTTGCTTCCCTTTTCCCTGCATCTGGCATCTTTCAACCCCTGGGACTGAAGTGATTGTCATAGATTGGACAAGCTAACAAGCACATGATATTTGTGGCATACTCACATAAGCACTCTTGGTATATAAAGCCTGCTTCCGCATTGAAAGAAAGATGCCATTTTATGTGCATGGCACAAGCCATTTAGTGAAAGAATTAGAAGGAAAAAAAAATAACAAGAAAGGAAGATTTCATTTGCTTTCTAAAATCTTTGAGATAATGCTAAATTAGGTGATGAAACTCCTTTTTAAAAAAGGGAAAAAACAGTAACCTATGGGAAAATTCCATATGCTTTTTAGCTTTGGCAAAAGACTGGATGTTGGGAGCCTATGGGTAAGTGTCTACTATCCTTTAGCTTCTATCCTTTCTCAAAAATATTTGTTAGTAGGATTTTTGTTTTGCTTTGTTTACACACTTTACCTAAGACTAATTGTTAATCTTAGAGTTTGAGAAATAGTTATAATTTGGATTCCATATTTGACACTTAGATATATGCATTTAAAGCACACATTTTACTTCACAAGAAGTCTAAAGAGATCTATCTGCCTCTTTAACAATCTGACTTATTTGTGGCTTTTCTTTGAGGAGAAAATAAATGTTTTTTTTTAAAAATGTGAACAGATCTGTTTTTAAAATGTCAGGTAATAGATAATAATAGGATAACTTTAGAAAGCTTAGAAATACTTTGTTTCCTCTCTGTCTGTCTTTAGCATGTTCATTGTAAGAATGATAACACTCCAAGTCTTATTTTTGGGCCTTTCTGTATCCACAGATTTGTCTGGCATTGAAAAATAGATAAATGAATAATTGCTATTCTGTCACATGCTATTGTCTCCTTCCAGAAGGATATTTTATTCTGGGAAGCTCACAAGTTTTCTGACCTCACTTTAGGGTGCTAGGGATCCAGTTTCTTTTCTCTGAAGTACTTATTAGTCATTGGATACATTGGTTCCCAGCTCTGCAAACTAATGTGTTTATAAATAAGTTATCCTTTATTTATTTTTTATACTCTTCTTCCTGAATTTAGTTTGAGAATCTGCAGTCAGGTTATCATTATGAAGTTCATGGATGAAAAGAAGTACACATGACAGAGGAAATAAACAAAGCTGGTTCATCTCATGAGGAAACTTGTAAATTCGACATGTTAATATAATGAGAGGACCCATGTGGAATGTTTGAGTTCTTACAATTTTAAGAAAAATATTTGCCATGCACAGATTCCTGATTCTGAGGTGTAAATTATGGTACACCGATATATAAAGTCCATACGAACACCATGGATACCACGGCAATGTGACTTTTGACACAGTGGTATCAACATGACTCTTTTATATCATATGTCTTTTGTTGTCTGAGTAGAATACAGTGTACATGGAACAAATTAAGCATAATGTTGGAATTTCTGTCTCTTCCTCAGGTTTTGTGACATTTTATATTTCTTGGAGTTGGGCGGTTGTTCTAACCCAAGCTATTGTGTAATCCTTAGGGTAACCCAAGTGCTGATTTTAAAGCTATTAATTTTCTACTACAGTGTGCTAAAGATGTTCTATAGTGTGGCACTCACCTGCATTATTGAGTCAATGACCAATTGCAGACTTGCTCTGTGGTGGTTGGAGCTTAACTCAACCCTCTTGGATATCATTTATTATTTGCAGATATTGATTTTGGAAAAAAGAAAAGCAAAGACGTGTAAATATTATACTAACTTAGACCTGGCCTAGAGCTGTTAACCCCTAATGGTCTGCATATTGTATGTGCTAACATGTAAACCTATTGCATATTTTGTGATTTTAGCAATGATTAATTGTACTGCCTTCAAAGTAAATATTTATCAATATCTATTCAATATGCTTTAACATTGAGTCCCCAAATGATCTTGCTGTATGTTCTTAGAATCTAAACTTAGTTTTAGTCATATTTGTGATTTTCTACTGCCTTATAAATGCAAATAAGCGATGGGTATTTACTTGTAGTCTTAAAATATGCTATGAAAACCCTCAAGTGTGTCTGGCATATAATATCTAAAGTGTGTGTGTGTGTGTGGTGTGTGTGTGTGTGTGTGTGTGTGTGTGTGTGTATGTATTTATAGGGAGACTCAGTGATTATTTATTTATTTTTCTGAAAGAAACACTGTCCACAGGCACTTTCCTCAAGCAGCCTCAGAGACTGTCAAAAAACAAAAGAACATAAAAATTTATGGGAAGATCTTCACCTGAAGGAATCCAAAATTCAAAATGAAGCCATGGCTTATGTGGCATTCTAGGGTGAGTGATCTCTTGACTAAAGGGACCTTGAGAGCCTATTATGACATTGACAGTCCCGTAAGGCTGACGAGTTTGCAAAGACACACTCTTGGGAGCTACCCAGAAATCACTTTTCCTTGCCCTCATATTTATAGCTAAGGCTTAATTGCATGCATTTCCTCAAAAACCTTTTTCCTTCAGATGCCTTCATTATTTTCAGAAAAATGGCATTTGTAGATAGCCAATGACACTGGAAACATTTAGAAAATCATTTTGCTTCATTTATTTAATAAATGTCTGTTTTTAAAATTGAATTTTATTTTTATTATTTTCTGTCATTTTCATTTTGTAACAAATAAAAAAAAGAAAACCCTGTTTATAAATTGAAGTCAGTTAACACACAAAAAAGGAGATTAGCTTGTCAACAATTCATTTACTGGTACATATGAAAATAATTAATTACCCAATAGAAAATATCTGTTGAATAATTTCTTGTTAACCTAATATGTTCAAGCACTATTATATGTTATGAGAAGAATACATAACATTTGCCTTTTTCCTTTCTTAGCAACATGTTTGAATTCAAATGTAGGTTCTAATTGTCTATTTGCAACTGCTTCAGAAGAATCCTTACATAAGTGACCTTAGTAAATTTCTTTATTCATTAAATTTTTTATTAAACATAAATATATCACATATATTGTGTGTTATGTGTATTAGTGCTAAAATTATTTTTGAAAGCAAGATTTATAAGAGAAATTAAGTGTACATTAAAGAGAGGAAAGGAAGAAGACCAAGTCTTTGATTTTAGATAAGCTCAAATATAATGAGATTTGGGCACAAAATCAGTTTATAAAGCATAATTCATTTTATATTAGAGGAAAAATAATATACTACATGATGAGGGTGCACTAAAATGTGAAACTCAAAGAAAATGTTTTTCAGTATAGATGTAATATTTAAATGTTGCTTTTTCTTTTGCAATATATAAAAAAAAGAAATTCTCAATTAATTTGATTGTTTATTCAACCAACATTTATTTAATATCAATTATGTGATAAGGGCTAGATATATAGAGAAACCAATGTACACTTCTACTCATGCAAGCTAACAGATTACAGAAGACAGGAAAAAAAAAACCCTTTTTTTACACTCATCCCTTAAAATGACCATTCACTGTAGACTTTTTAGTCAAGCATCACAGGGAAAGTTTGATTTCTTACATGTATATGAATGCATACAGATATACGCATTTGTTTTCTAAAGCTTAAATTATGATAGATTGATATGTAGTTCAATTTAAATAATGAAATAGTTCACATGATAATTTTACTGGTTTACTATATTTTTGGTATCACCTATTTAAAATTTTATACATTGACCTAGAGGCTTCTACTGCATTTTATTATTATTAATATTGAACTGGCTAAGTCTAGTACAGAGATCAAGCAGAGACACTAACAACTTAATGACATTGAATTTGCCTTAAATCACTAAATAACTAGTAGTGAAATTAGATACCAAATCCAAAACATGCCTACAATATGCATGGTTGCTTAACTGCCAAGATAGATACTGATGAGACATCTGTTGGGAAAGTTTTAAGTAGGGCAGGAACCCAAAAAACAAAAAACTTAAAAACTCAAGATTAAATGTTTCTGACTTACAAAATCATAAAAGTAAATTATCACTGATATATTTGTGATTTGGCACCATGAACATTTTCCTAAAATGCTTAACGTTTTAAAGTAAATGACTTTCTCAGTAGGTTTTTTTTTTTAAACTGAAAATGTAATTGAACATGAGTTGGTATTTTTAATGAGTATTCTCTCCTATTTCTTTGTCAACAAATGGCAGAGACAATCAGCTGACAATAGGCTGTCAACATTAGAAGTTAACGATTAGCCATTGATAATAATGTAGGTAAACATATGGATGTCATTCCTTTTGATGAAGTGGAGGCAAAATAATCCCATCACTGATTGTAATTTTCTGTTCCCTAAGTTTCTCATAATAAGTATGAGGCTATCAAGTTATTCTTTTTATTTTTCTTATGTGATTCTTTTTGCACATTACAGTCCAAAAATACACAACAGAAAGTTAAATTAGATATGCTATTATCTCCATTAGTTTAGAAGATACATTTTCTGGCACAATACTCTGTTCATATGGACATCAACTTCAAGTGTGATCTGTTCCTTTTAGTGGCCTGTGAAATAGAACCATAAATATATTCCCGATATGAAAAGTGTCAGCAGTGAGATTTGAGGCAGCCTGCCATGCAAAAAGTAAGGTATTACTTAAGAGAGGTAGTGTTAGCAAAATGTCATTTTTAGGCTCATATGGGTAGGGAATGAACACACACCTTCTTTATCACTGTCCATTCATTCAATGGAACAATTTTATTTCTAAATTTAAGAGTTCAGATATGCTATTGACCTTTGGTCAGCAAAGATGCTGATGTTGAAGATGACTCTTCTTATTGCTTTACTGTAACTTACTTACTCATGTGTCTAGGTACCTAGCGCATCAGTCACCACTGAAATATATTTGATTCAGGCTTTTAGCCCCCTTTTTGGGTTCACTTGGCTTTTTGCCCAGACTCAATATTTTATAATGAGAGTATTCAAATTCTCCCCATGATTGCAATGTAATTTCTCCTCCCCTTGACTCTGAACTACATCATTTTATAGTCTTTCTCCTTGTACTCTCAGAAAACCAAAATAACATGAGGACTTAAACCACAATAAATCACTGATCTCTAATTGGACTTTTGGTGCTGTTTGATCATGCTTTCATTAAACTGTTCATGACTCACATTAATATTCCCCCGTGACTATGTCAAACTATGTTCTAAACTTGCCAAATTTAAAACCCACCTCCTCATGTCCTGTAGTAGATTTCTAGTGGCAGTTGCCATTTGGTTCTTCTTGTCTCCACAAGGAAAAGTTTACTACTGACCCCTCACCATTATGTAGGACCAGAGAGTTCTTAGAAGAAATAGATTCTGATTTACTCTCAGTGGAAGACACCCAGTGTTTTCCTTCCCTGCCTTTTTGAACTGGAGTCATGATCAAAATGATGCTGCAAGGTGGAGGGACTTCAGTCAGTCTGAATTGTCATGGAGGCATGGAGGGAGTTGCCTTGAAGAGCCAGCAGATCAAATTTTCATGAACAAGAAATCTTTGTAATTTTAAGCTACTGAGATGTTGGGAATGTTTACTTCACAGAATAGCCAAAGATATCCTGGCTAATATACCTTCATATTTAGAAGGTGATCTTGTATTCCATGCTACTGAGAGCACTGAGACAAAGCAACACATTTTTTTCTACCATATATAAGAATATGTATTCATTTTAAAACTAAAATCAATGTCACAGAAAGAATCGTGTAGGTCCAGCCTTTTAACTGTAATCCTTATAGTGTACAATGGTCATTGACTTCTTCAAACAATTTTTTATTAAGTAAACATCTTCAATGCAAATATTTGCATATAATTTGGTAATATTTTCTTCATATTGATAAAACAGTACATTAATATTTATACATATATAAAAATAAACAAATATACAAATGAGAGGAGACCAAAAATGGAATTTATTTATTTAAAAATGATGGATTTATTCTTATATGTTTAAATTTCAGTCACCTTCAAGTATTCTCAGTGATTCAGTACTCTCTGTTTGATGCAATACACCCATTGAGATACTTTGTCCCCTGCTCAAAATAGTTTGTGTACTCATCCATTTTGATGCCTTTTAGTGTTTTTGACATTCTGTTTTGTTTTACCTCTTCCACATTGGCAAAACAATTCTCTTTGAGGACTTTTTTCATCCAATGAAACAAACAAAAAAAATCACTTGGGGTGAGATTGGGTGAATAGGGAAAGGGGATCATGTCGTTTTTGGCCAAAAACTGGGTTCCTAGAACACTTACCTAACAAGAGAGACCTGTACTACAAAAGGGTCTGAATTCCAAAATATAATTCCTCTTTTTTGGGGGTGGTCTCTCTCTCTCTTTATATATATATATATATTTATCTATGTCTATATCCTCAAAGCCATACAGTTGATATGTAATGGAGGCCAGAATTTGAGGTCAAGTGTATTTGAGCACAGATCCATGACTTTTCCCCCTTTGCTAAACTACCTTCTTCTGAATTTGTTTTAATTTGATTTATACAATATTTACTTATTTTAATGATCATTTTATCTCTACGCATCAATTTATTACCTATTAGCTATTACATACTACTATATGACTTAAGCAAGTAACAATCTCTAGGAACTTCAGTTTACTCAATTATAAAATGAGCATAATAACGTCTACTTAAGATTTTTATAAGAATTCAGTAAAATAATATAAACATGCTGTGCCTAGTTTAGTTCCTGGTTTAGTTCCTGGTGCACTCTGGCATTTAAGCAATGTTAGTTGTGTGCATCTTTATACTTTCAAACAACCATCCTCTTCCTAGATTGGTCTACTTCTTCCAATCTTTTAGTTATAAGGTTAGAGTAGTCACCCATTAACTGTAGTTTTACTTTTTATGTTTCAGTTACCCACTGTAAACTGCAGTCTAAAAATATGTGACTATACTACAATAAGATATGTTGACAGAGATAGAGACATGTCACATTCACATAATTTTTCTTTCAATATATTGTCATTATTTATTTTATTATGTTTTATTGTTGTTAACCTCTTATTGTGCCTAATTTATAAAGCAAACTTTATCATGGATATACACTTATAGAAAAAACACAGTCTATGAAGGGGAACACAAAACAAGACCCATACTTTATTTATAAAAAAATGTATTTATTTTTTCATGTTTAAACTTTGGTCACCTTCAAACCACTCTCCATTTAAGGCAATTGACCTATCAAGATGCATTTTCCACTGCTCTAAACGACTTGTCAGTTTTGATGCCTTTCAGTGCTTCTGCCATTTTTTTGTTTCACTTCTTCCGCACTGGCAAAATGTTTCCCTTTGAGGACTTTTTTTCATCTGGGGGGAAAAAAAAAGTCTCTCAGGAGAGATCAGGTGAATAGGGAGGGTGGGGTATGGAGGCCCATGCCATTTTTGGTGAAAAATTGCTGAACACTCTGTGTGGTGTTGACAAGATTATTGTCATAGTGGAAGAACCAGTCATGTGTTTGCTACTACTTGGGATGTTTCTTCCACAAATCATGGTGCAACCTTCTCAAAACTTCCAGATAAAAACTTTGATTGACATTTCGATCTGGAGGAACAAATTCTGAGTGTACTACGAGGGGCCAACTGTCGAAAAAATAATTCTGTTTTTTGGGGGGACTCCCTGCTCATATGTAGTGTTTGATGCTATCCATGGTTTCAGACATCCACTGTGGGTCTCAGAACCTATCCCTGGCGGATAAGCAGGGGAGAGAGGGGAGGACTATTGTGGTTTTTTTTTTTCAGTCTTGTCTCAAATTGCATTCCTTCTCAACCATTTTTTGCCCTTTACTTGAGTACTTATGTTCTTTTGTGAATTATATGTGCTTTATTATTTCTGACGTATGCATGTGCCTTATTTTTTAATAGATTCCAAATTCCTCGAAGACATACCCAGCACATCCCCATTTCTTCATTTATCATAGGTATACCGGATGCTGCTGCTAATTTTTGTAAATAAGTACATTCTATTTGAATCTCCTAATGGGAGTATCTCATTTATGTTGAATCATATTTATCAAACATTTTAACTCTGGGAATCTTTTTTTAAATTAATTTAAATTTAATTTTTTTTAGTTGGAGTCTCACTCTGTCACCTAGGCTGGAGTGCAGTGGCATGCCCACAGCCACCACAGCCTCAACCTACTGGGTTCAGGCTATCTTTTCTCCTCAGCCTTCCAAGTAGCTGGAATCACAAGTGAGCGACACCATGCCCGGCTGATTTTTTAAAAAATATATTGTGGAGATAAGGACTTACCATGTTGCTCTGTCTTGTCTTAAACCCCTGAGTTCAAGCAATCATCTCACCTCCACCTCCCAAATTGCTGGGATTACAGGCTTGAACCACTGCACCCAGCCTATGCTGGGAATCCTAATATGCCAACATGACATATCATTATGCCAAGCCACTGTTATCTCTTGCTACATTTTGTCAGTTTCCTAACTCAGTTCAAAGTACAGCTTTGGAGAGTTTAGGACACAGGTTCTGCCAGGTACCTAGGGAAATAGCTCTTGGGCCCCTAATATTCTCTTGTTTCTACCCTACATTCATATTTATTTCATACTATTTCTTTTTTGTTCAAAATTTTGTCCCTTTATTTGGAGATACATTATTAGTTATCAATGATTGAATGAGAAGAAGCAATTTATGTATAATACTTTTTTCAATGCTTTTTCAGATAGTGGGAGATTATTTAAATGAATAAATAAATAATAAGTAGTTGGGAATCTTATACTGTTGCCTAGGCTGGAGTGCAGTGATATGCTCATGATTCACCATAGCCTTGACTTTCTGGGCTCAGGCGAGTCATCTCATCCTCCCAAGTAGCTGGGACTAGGTGTGTGCCTCCACACCTGGCTAATTTTTATTTATTTATTTTTTTTTGAGATGAGGTCTTGCTATGTGGCTATGGTGTGGCCTAGGCTGGTTTCAAACTCCTGTTCTCAAGTGATATTCCATCTAGGCTTTCAAAATTGCTGGGATTGCAGGCATGAGCAGCACCTGGTCAAAATAGCAAATTATTTTCAAAATGTATGGTGGAGTAATAGTGTACATGAATGACGATATCCGATGAGCTATGAATTTGAAAGAGTGGAAACCTAATCACATTCATTTATTCACTTACTGTCCTTTCTTGGGTACTAATTAGCACATTCTCAAAGTAGGATTTTATGTAATACATTTGTTAGCAAAATATTGTGATTCACAGGATTATCCTTCACATTGCATGTGGCACTGCTACTATATTTCTCTGTTCAGTGACATAAGTTGGTTACCGTACCTTAGTATTTGAGGCTTTTAACACTTATATTCAAAGTATAATGTTTCTGAACATTTTCAACTTTTTAAATTCAAAGTGCTTCTGTAGCAAGTCATGATACAATGTCTCAGGAGACAAATGAAGCTGCCACAATTTTCTTTTAAACTGAATTAATGCTTATGAAGACTGACATCCACAAAGGCAAAGTGCTTCAGTTACAGAAAGTAATTACAACTCAAGAGGGGCAGTCAGAGCCTTTACTATTCTGCTACAGTAATACATAACAAAAGATCTATCAATGTCCTTTTGATTTTCAATCACTTGACCAAAATTCCTGTCAATTGCACTCTGATTTAGTTGTTTTATGCTGAAAATCTATTGGCCTACCAATCCTAAACAGAGTTTCTACCATACCTTCATCTTCCCAAATATATGAGTTTTAGAAGTCTAAAATAAATGTTGGTCAGTGAGGTCCAGATGTCATCCCTATGGAAGTCTTGCTCTGGAAGGAGTACAGTGAAGTCTGAGGACACATGCTCCAAGGTCAGAGAGACTTGTAATTACATCTGTGCCCTACTACTTTCCCCGAGTATGTGGCCTAACCACTTTGAATCTTAATTTGCCTATCAGTAAAAAGGGGTATAATAATAATAATATCTACCTTAGAGAACTGATGTGTTTGTAGACTAAATGAGACAGCACATTTAAAGTGTTAGAATACTTACTATAGTGTTTGGCATATGGTAAAACTTGAATTGATTTTGGTTTCATCATCATGAAAACATGAAAAATACTGTTGTAGTCATTAGTACTTTTGATCATTCAGTGTTTGTGGTCTCAAGAAGACTATGTGATATTATTTATCTCAAAATTCAAAATTTTTACACACTACTATGATGTCTACAAACAAATATATTTTATTTCTTCCTTGTGTAACCTCTCTTTGTTGGCCATGTCAAACAAATGATCATCAAGATATTATTTAGAGAGTATTCAAAACAACAATTGTTTATTTGGATATGTAATGGCTCTAGTCTATGTCATCCTGAGGTATTCACCTTTTAATTTTTTTTTTTTATTTTTTTATTTTATTTTATTTTTATTTTTTTTGAGTTGGGGTCTCACTCGGTCACCCAGACTGGAGTGCAGTGGCCGCTCCCGGCCACCGCAGCCTCGACCTGCTGGGCTCCAGCGATCCTTCCACCTCAGCCTTCCAAGTAGCTGGAATTACAGGCATGCGCTACCACACCTGGATGATTTTTTGATTTATTGTAGAGATGAGGTCTCGCTGCCCAGGTGGGTCTCGAACCCGCGGGCTCAGGCAATCCACTCACCTCGGCCTCCCAAAGGCATGGGATTACAGACTGAGCCACCGAGCCCGGCCGGTATTCACCTTTTTAAATTTTTCTTTTTTTATTTTAAAGATATGGGGTACAATTCAGGGTTAGGTATACAAATGTTCATTATGCAGGTATCCTTGTTGATACTGTGTGCCCTCCCCCATGCCATATCTTTTTTAGAGATAATTTCACATCTGCTTTCAAAAAGCCCTCTTTCTGAACAATGTTTATGAGTACTTAGAGATGCACTTGTGCTTTCATTTATTTCACATTTTTCTTTTGATTGCCACTTTCATTCAGAGTTCAGAATTCCAGTCAGTTTGAGGTCAAGTTTTTAGACTGAAAGATTTTGTTGATTTTCAAATTTAATCCTTATAAAAGATAAAATTATTTGCATTATTTCTTAGTTTTTTGGGGAAGTGGGTGTACCTCTAGAATTCCTACAATTTGTTAACATGATTATTTCTAGAGTAATTCCTTAAAAATGACTTACTTTTAATGATATCTGGTTGCTTTGTTTTTCTCATACTCTATTTCTGTAATATATAATAATGGACTTACCAAAATGCCCATATAATTTAAATGTGTTTCACTTTAACTACCTCTCCTCTACAAATATGAAGTACTAAGTCCTTTTAAGTATGTTCAAATTCATGCCAATTCTGTTTCTGATTAAATATAGACATGAAATAGCAATTTAAAAAAAAAAAAAATTTTAAACATGGATCTCATTCATTGAATGTCATTGTTCATAGAAAATTTATAATATATGTGGAGATACTCCTTAGAATTATGGAAATATGCAAAATTTATTATCAAAATCAGTAAGAGAATATCATTTTCTCATTATTTTCTTCTAGTACACACTCCAAATTTGTACCTTCTAAAAGGATTGTTACATTATATAAACTGATGTCATGTATCACTCAGTATATATCATTTATAAAGATATTATATAATATCTGTGTTATAAATCCCTTGCATTATGATTGATATTAATCTACTATCTACCTGGCAAAGTGTAATATCAAATGTTATTTGATTACAGGAAAGAAGATATTTCTGCAGTTTGCAAGACACAGTACTGTAGAAAGGATACGGACAGACCTATTAATTCCCTAATCTCATTCAAACTTTTCACTTAATACAATCTGACTTTTTATATGACCAGATTTATTTTTCTCACTTGGAAATTAGGAATGTGATTTATTTGAAATTAAAAATGTAAAAAAAGTATTCTATGTTTTTTTGATATTCAGTATGCAGAGTTATTTGAATGAAGGAATAGATGATTCCAATAAAAATTAAATCAGATTCTTCCCATGTTTAAGTCACTCAGTGTATGATGACTTTAAAATTTATTATTTGGGGGTTATTTATTTTAGCTAGCTCCCTTTTTGTGTACTTTGTATATAATTTTACAAATTAGTCATTTAGTATATTCAAAGTGGTTATTAAATTAGTCACAAATAATTTTAAAGTTAGCATTTTTCACTATATGAGTAAAGATGAACAACTTTAGGTACTTCTCATAAACTCTGTAGTGTACCAAATTCCAAAACTGTTGCTACTGAAGGATTGTATGAGACATCCTAAAGTGCTATCACCACCTCTTCCTAGGAAAACCTTGTCCAGTAAGTTGAAAATGATTAGGCATCAAGTAGACACTGACTGAAATCTTACTATAAACCCACCAGAATTTTAGATGTATGTAATGGAAAGGAGGAAAGGAAGAGAGGAGGAAAGGAAGAGAGGGGGGGAGGAAGGGAGAGAGAAAAAAGGAAGAGAAAAAGAATGAAAGAAAGAACAAAAGAAAAAAAAGAAAGAAAGACTTATAGTACAGTTCTTCTCCTTAAGAATTTATAGGTGGGTAAGTGAGGGTAAAAAAATGATCAAGTAAAGAACAATAATAAGATTAATCATTATTTATCAAAAATATTTTGATAATGTCCCAGACCTATACAAGGAAGTGAGAATACAAAGAAAAATGAAGCAAACTACTCACAAGGAATTCAGTGGAGTTATAGGTGAAATAATTTTGGAAAGGCACAGTAGATGCCAAACCATGAAAGACCAAGAAGGTGCAGGAATTTGGATTTTGCAGACAGGTCGTAAATGTAAATAGTACACACATCTTTTTGTCTGTATAAATTAATTTTTTTTTCTTTTTTATTATAAAGATATGGGGTACAATTCAGGGTTAGGTATACAAACATTGATTATGCAGGTACCCTTGTTGATGAGGTATGCCCCTCCCTCCCCTAGCAGTTTCCCTCAACTGCCAATCCCATCCCCCTCCCCTGACAGTTTCCAACTACTGCCAATCCCTTTCTTATAGTATTATAATTGTTCAGAGTCCATTTGTGAGTGAAAACACATGGTACTCTGTTCTTTGGTTCGGTGATAGATCACTGAGCATTTTATTCTAACAAAATTTAAACTTTTAGAAGGCAAAATCACATCTGTTTTTGGTTTGGTTTTCACCTGTTAAAACATTTGGCAAAGACGTTGGCTACTGTAGATCCTGAAAACTGTTAAATCCTGACATTGAGAGGTTGGGGGTAAATGAAAAAAGTGTCATAATCTGGTACCAAGTCAAAGAAGTAAAAAAAGTTGCTATTATTTATTATTCATTGGTTTGATATTTTTATTTTATACAGTTTAGTTTACAATTAAATATCTCTAGTTAAAACTATGTATATATTATGTATTCTGTATTTGATATATATATGTGATGTATATAGTTATATACAATGTATATATGCAAGAGGGGACCCAAAAAAACTGGAATTCACTTATTTTAATGTGTATTCACTTATTTAATAAGTGTATTTTAATAAATGTGTATTGAATCCTACATATTTAAAATTAAGTCACCTTCAAAGTACTCTTCATTTGATGGAATACATCTATCAATATGCTTTTTCCATTGCTCAACACAGTTTTTTTATAATCAATATTTTTTATTATGATATTGTGGGGTACAGTTAAGGGTTAGGTATATAAATATGCTTTGTTCAGGCACACTTGTTGATAAGAGGTGTCTTCCCATCCCCAGACAGATGTTTACTGCCATTAATCCCATATCCTTCCCCTCTACCCCCCATAGTTTCCCACCACTGTCAGTAATTTTCTTATATTATTATGTTGGATGTTCAAGGTCCACTATATGAGTGAGAACATGTGATACTCAGATATTTGTTTCTGTGAGAGGTCACGCAGTATTATAGACTCTAGTTCCATCCAGGTTGCTGTGAAATTCATGATTTTGTTCTTTTTTATGGCTGCGTAGTATTCCATTGTGTATATGTACCACATTTTTAAATCCAGTCCTCTTTTGAAGGACAGCATGTATGTTTTCAGGTTCTTGCTATTGTGAACAATGCTGTGATAAACATACAGGAACAGGTACCTTTTTTTATAGAGTGATTTGAGTTCTTCAGGGTATATTCCCAGTAGGGGGATTGCGGGGTCATATGGGAGGTCAATATTTAGTGATTTTAGGAATCGTCATTCGGTTTTCCACAGAGGTTGCACTAGTTTGCACTCCCACCAACAGTGTAGAAGTGTTCCCTTTTTGCCACACCCTCTACAGCAATTGTTATTTTTTGTTATTGATAATTGTCATTCTGAGTAGAGTTAGGTAGTATCTCAGGGAGGTTTTGATTTGCATCTCCCTGATGATTAGTGAGGTTGAACATTTCTTCATGTGCCTATTGGCTGCTAGGATATCTTCCTTTGAGAAGTGGCTGTTCATATCTTTTGCCCATTTTATAATGGGGTTGTTTGTTTTTTTCTTTTCAGCACATTTGAGTTCCTTGTAGATCCAAGATGTTAAGCCTTTGTCAGACCTGGAGTTGGCAAATACTTTTTCCCAGTCTGTAGGCTGTCTCCCTGCTCTCTTGATGATTTCTTTGGCTTTACAGAAGTTTGTTAGTTTAAAGAGGTCCCATTTGTCTATCTTCTCTCTTATGGCCTGAGGATTTTGGGTTTTGTTCAAGGAAATGGATGCCAGTTCCAATTTCCATGAGGGTATGTCCTTCTTTTTCTAAGATTCTTATGGTTTGAGGTTTTACATTTAGGTATCTAATCCATTTAGAGTTAATTTTTGTGTATGGGGATAGATAGGGGTCCTGTTTCAATCTTCTGCATGTGGTCAGTCAGCTTTCCAGACCATTTACTGAATAGGTTCTCCTCTCCCCAGTGGTAGGTTGAGAAGTCTTTGTTGAAGATGTGTTGGTTGAGACATTGAGGTTTTGCTTCTGGAATCTCAATTCTGTTCCATTGGTCTATATGCCTGTTCCTGTACCAATACCAAGTTGCTTTTATAATAAAGTTTGAAGTCTGGTAATATGATACCACCTGTTTTTTTTTTTTTTTTTTTTTTTGCTGAGGATTGTTCTGGCTATTCTTGATCTTTTGTGTCTTCATATGAATTCCTGTGTTGTTTTTTTCTAGATCTGAGAAGAATGTTGCTGGTAATTTGATGGGTATTGCATTAAATCTGTAGATTGCCTTAGATAGGATGGACATCTTCACAATGTTGATTCTTCCAATCCATGAGTATGGGATATTTTTCCACTGGTTTGGGTCATCTTTGATTTCTTTGAGCAGTGTTTTGTAGTTTTCATTGTAATGGTCTTTCACGTTTCTGGTTAGGAAGATGCCAAGGTATTTCTCTCTCTCTCTCTCTCTTTTTTTTTTTTTTTTGGCTATTATGAATGGAATTGCGGTTTTTATTTGGGTTTCTGTTTGTTTATTACTGGTGTAAAGAAATGTCATTGTCTTTTGCAAATTTATTTTATATCCTGAGACATTGCCAAAGGTCTTTATCAGTGTAAGGAGGTTTTTGACAGATTCTTTTGGGTTTTCAAGGTACACAATCATGTCATCTGCAAAGAGAGATATTTGACTTCCTCTTTTTCTATTTGGATACCCCTGATTGCCTTATCTTCTCTGATTGCTTTAGCCAGGAGTTCCAATGCTGTATTGAACAGGAGGGCTGAGAGTGGGCATCCTTGTCTTGTTCCAGTTTTCAGGGGAAATGTTTACAATTTTTGTCCATTTTGGAGTATGCTGGCTGTGGGTTTCTCATAGATGACTTTTACTATTTGGAGGTATGTTCCCCGTATGCCTAGATGTTCGAGGGTTTCTATCAAGAAGGGGTGCTGTATTTTATCAAAAGTTTTTCTGCATCTAATGACATAATCGTGTGGTTTTTGTTTTGACATCTTTTGATGTATTTAATTACGTTTATGGTTTTACGAATGTTGAACCACCCTTGCATCTCAGGGGAAAGCCTACTTGGTCATGATGGATGATTTTTCAGATGTGTTGTTGAATCTGATTTGCTAGGATCTTGTTGAGGTTTTTAGCATCTATGTTAATCAAAGATATTGGCCTGTAGTTCTCTTTCTTTGTTGGGTCTTTACCTGGCTTGAGAATCAATGTGATGTTAGCTTCTAAAATGATTTGGGGAGAGTTCCATTTTCTTAATTGCCTGCAGTACCTTCATTAGGATTGGTATCAGCTCCTCTTTAAATGTCTTGTAGAATTCTGCTGGAAAGCCATCTGGTCAGTCAGGCTTGGTGGCTCAGCTTGTAATCCCGCACCTTTGGGAGGTTGAGGTGAGTGGATTGCCTGAGCCCACGGGTTTGAGACGCACCTGGGCAACTTGGCGAGACCTCATCTCTACAATAAATCAAAAATCAGCCGGGCATGGTAGCACGCGCCTGTAATTCTGGCTACTCAGAAGGCTGAGGCAAAAGGATCACTGGAGCCCAGTGGGTTGAGGGTGCAGTGGCCGGAAGTGGCTACTGCACTCCAGTCTGGGCGATGGAGTGAAACTTCAATTCAACAACAACCAAAAAAAAGAAAAGAAAGAAAGCCATCTGGTCCAGGGCTTTTTCTTATGTAGGTAGTTTTCTTATTATGTAATCAATTTCCTTGATTGTTATTGGTCTATTTAAGGTCACAATTTCTTCTTATTTCAACCTAAACAGGTTGTGTTATGACAGAAAGTCCTCCATTTTCTTAAGGTTTTCAAGTTTGTTTCCATACAAGTGTATAGAGTAGTCTCTAATGATCTTTTGTATTTCTTCAGGATCAGATGTGACTTCATCTTTTGTGTTTCTGACTGTGCTTATTTGGGTTTTTTCCTCTCTTTTTCTTGATCAGTCTAGCTATGGGACCATTGATCTTGTTTATCCTTTTGAAGAACCAGCTTTTTGTTTCATTGATTTTTTGTATTATCTTGTTGCCTTCTAAGTCCTGGATTTGGGCTTTCATTTTGGTGATATGGATTCTTCTGCTGAAGTTAGGGTTTTTGTGGTCTTGCTTTTCCAGCTTCCTTAGGTGACTTGTTAGGCTGCTAATTTGTGATCCTTCCATTTTCTTCATGTGCGTTTGTAGAGATATAAATTCCCGTCTTACTACAGATTTCGTGGCATCCCATAGGTTTTGGTAAGATGTTTCCTCATTTTCATTTGTTTCCAGGTATCTTTTAATCTCTGTTTTGATTTCATCATTGACCCACGAGTTGCTTAGCATCATCCTGTTTAGTGTCCATGGTTTTGTGGGTTTGGGGGGTACCTTGTTGGTATTAATGTTTATTTTCGTTCCACTGTGATCGAGAAGATGCATGGTAAAAGTTCATGCCTCTTAAATTTGATTATGCTTGATTTATGACCAAGTATGTGGTCGATCTTAGAGTACGTTCCATGAGGTGATGAGTAGAATGTGTATTCTGCGATCTTTGGGTGGAGGGTTTTGTAGGTATTAATTAAGTTCATTTGACCAAGAGTCACATTGAGGTTTCGCATCTCATTGCTGATTTTGCGTCCTGATGATCTGCCTAGGGCTGTGAGTGGGGTATTAAATTCCTCATCTATGATGGTATTGGAATTGATATCTTTACTAGTTTACCTAGGAGCTGCTATATGAAAGTTAGTGCTCCTACATTCAGTGCATATATGTTTAGGACGGATATTTCTTGTTGATGGATTGAACCTTTTGTCATTGTGTAGTGGCCTTGTGTATCTTTTTAAATTTTTGATAGCTTATAGGGTATTTTGTCTGAGATTAACATTGCAATTCCTTCTTTCTTTTTTGTTCCATTACCTGAAAATTGGTTTCCATCCTCTTACTTTGAGTCTGTGATTGTCCTTTCTAGTGAGGTGAGTCTCTTGAAGGCAATGGATTGTTCCTGGTGATATTTTATCCATTGTGCCATTCTATGTGTTTTCAGTGGTGCATTTAGTCCATTCACATTCAAACAAATTATTGAAATGTGAGAGTTGATCCCTATCAGAATGTTCTTACAGAATTGTTATTGTTCTTCCTGTTTGTGTGTTGTCTTTATTTTGGTTTTAGAGTTGAATCATGTGTGCTTTTAATCTTTTACCTATACTCTTGTGAAGTAAGTTGTTCTTTTTTCCTTTTTTCTGTGTTCAATACTTTCTTCAGTGTTTCTTGTAGAGGTAGTCTGGTAGCAGCGTAGGTTCTTAGGGATTGGATATCTGGGAAAGATACCAATTCTCCCTCACTGATGAAACTTAGCTTGACTTGGTAGGTTATTTTTGGTTGAAACTGTTAATCTTTTAGAACTTTGATGATAGGTCTCCAAGCTCTCCTAGCCTGATGGGTTTCTGTAGATAAATCTGCATTTATTCTAATTGGTCTTCCCTAGTAGATAGTCTGACATTTTTCTCTTGATGCCTTTAGGATTTTTTCTTTTATAACTACTTTGTTTAGGCAAATTATTATTTGTCTGGGAATTGGTCTTCTCATTTGTTGCCTTGCAGGGGTTCTCTGAATCTCTTGTGTTTGAATTTTTTCATCTCTGATGAGATGAGGGAAGTTTTCTTGAATGATTTCATGAAATGTTTGTTCTAGTGTGGCCTCTTTTTCTCTCTCTGCCTCAAGGAGGCCAATTATTCTTAGGCTTGCTCTCTTGAAGTGATCATTCATCTCTTGAAGGTTTTGTGCTGTCTTTTTGAGCTTCTTTTCTATGTTTTTGACTGTTTGGGTTAGTTCTGTGTTTTGGTCTTCGAGCTCTGAGATTCTTTCTTCTGCTTGTCTAATTCTGCTTTCCATGCTTATTAGTTTGTTATTTATTTCCATCACAGTATTATTTACTGCTGTTATTTCTGACATCAGCTCCTTCCTATTTTCTTCCTGTCTCTCCTAAATTTTTAAAATTCTCTCTATTAATATCTTGATGTCTGGGTTTGTTGCATGTGACCATTCATTCTGGGGGCTCTTCATTTTTTGTGTTCTGGAGTCTCTTTTCTCAGTGTTTGACCTCCCAGGGGTCTGTGTGAGACCTATATTTTTCTTTTGGTTTTTCTTCATTTGTGCATTTTTTCCCTCCCTACTTTTTCATTCCCTCCATGTCACTGTCTTCTTTAATTCTGTTATTCAGGGGTAGAGGGGTTGCTTTTACTTTTGTTTGTTCAATCTCCTATTCTTCTTTATGTATGCCCTTGTACTTTGTTCAATTCTGGAGTTGCACTGTAGGTTGGGGGTGCTCCTTTTTGCAGTTTTGAGATTTACTTAAGGGGGTATCTGTGATTCAAAATCTATCTGCAGGTCCTGGTATCCACCAACAAGTGTATGGATAATGAAACCCACTTCCCAGTGCCTTGGAATCTGTCCATGCAGTGGGGCTGTAGATTTACTCCCTGAAATAAAATGAGGTTAGTAGGGGGAAGAGAATGAAGCAGACAGTGGGGGGAAGAGGTGGGTGGAGAAAGAGAGGAGTAAGGAGGGAAACAGATGAGTGTACCAATAAATGGAGAGACACCTAAACTGAAACAGATAAAAACAATAGACTATGGCTACAGACTAACCAACTCCCATACAAAGAAACCTAAAACATACAATGATGCTAACATACAAGCTAACCAACCACCTTATTGTTGTGTTTTTTCTCTATACAATGATATGGTTTACAGAGAGGAGAAAAGAGAAGAAAAGGATGAGGAAAAAGAGAACAAAACAGTAGGAATAGAATCAAGTCATTAAACTAACAGAACCAATCGAGCACACTCTGAGACTTTTTGCTTAAGTCCAATGTCCTTTCAGCTCTGATTTCTAGCTGTCTTCTCAAACTGGTAAATTTGTTCACAGTTAGGGTCAGCTGCCTCTGGCCTGCTGTGAAGGACAGTTCAGATCACCCTCAGCTCACCACTCATATCTGGCCTGTGTCTGTTTTTCAAGTTTGTTTTTCCCTTTTTGTTGTTGTTACCTTGAACCTCCAGCAGGTGGTACTATTTCACTGCTCCAGAGGTGGAGTTAGACAGGAGGTGGGCAGAGGCCGGAGATGGGAGCCTGCCTCGGGGCACATGGAAGGAGACCCACAGCCGGCAGGATGTCATGGTGGCAGCAGAGGTGGCAGCAATTCCAGCAGATCTTGCCTGCAGTGGCTTCAAGGACTGAAGTCATGGATTGCCTCAGATACAGATGTCGTGATGCACTATGGCCACCATGGAGGCCACGGGAGTGCTGGCGGCTGCTGTGTCTGCAGCTACAGTGGTTGTCTAGACCTCCATGATTCCCCAGCAGTGGCGATGGCTGAGCTCCATGTGAAGGCTGCTGGCATTGGGATCCACAGCCCCTGGGGAGAGAGCCAGAAATCCTCTGCATTCTCCTTTGCAGAGGTTCTCATAGACCGGGCTGGCCCTTTGCCATCTTGCCAGAAGTCCCAAAACATTTTTTAATAGAATGTCAAAGCCGAGTTCGGTGGCTCAGCCTGTAATCCCACCCTTTGGGAGGCTGGGGTCAGTGGTTTGCCCTGGGTTCAAACCTGCCTGGGCAACTTGGAAAACCTCATCTCTACAATAAATCAAAAATTAGCGGATGTGGTAGTGCAGTTTGGTAGTTCCAGCTACTTGGAAGGTTGGGGGGAAGGGGAAAGCCAGTCCAGCAGGTCAAGGCTGCAGTGGCGGGAAAGGCCACTGCACTCCAGCCTGGGTGAAGAGGAGACTCCAACTCAAAAAAAAAAACATGTCAATTTTGATCCTTTTAGTTCTTCTCCCTTTTTTTGGTTTCACCTCTTCCACATTATGAAACGTTTCTCTTTGAGGACTTTTTCATATGAGGAAAGAAGCAAACAAAAAAAATCACTTAGGTCCAAATCCAGTGAACAGGAAGGGTGGGACATGGCAGTCATGCCGTTTTTTGGTCCCAAACTGCTGAAGGCTCAGTGTGGTATGAGAAAGTGCATTCTCATGGGGGAATAACCATTTATCTGTTTGCCACAACTCGGGACATTTCTTCTGCAAATCGTGGCATAGCCTTCTTAAAACTTCCAAATAAAACTTTTGTTGACTGTTTTATCAAAGAGTAACAAATTCTGAGTGCCCTCCAAAAAGACAATTCGGGGTTTTTTTTGGGGTCCCATAAATACATATATTGTACATATATAAAATTTTGTGTTTCAGAAAGAGGACTCTGGTCCTTTTTAAAAAAAAAAAAAATAAATTTTAAAAGATTTTTAAAAAAAAGAATTAAAAAATTATCATTTCATGATAATTTGTAAAAAGGCAAAAATCTCAAGGAGAGATGAGATTTAAAATTGCAAAATAGAAATCACTGTATTGTTTGTATATACAAGGTAAGTTTAATGACAATGGTAAGGTTTCTGCAGTAGAGTCTGGATGGAAATAACAATGGGAATTAAAGCCCCGAAGTAACAATTACAAGAAAAGACATAGTTTGATGGATATTTCTTTCTGACATACTAAACTTTTTGGGTGGGGAAGAAGTTTTTTGGTGAAGGGCAAATCATCAGGTCAAGATGAAGCAGGAGCCAAGTTGTGTGAGAAAAAGCTTTGACATCAGTGCCTTGGCCACCTCCTGTGCTCTGTCAAGACACAGGAGGGGATACAGGAGTATTCCAGATGGCTGCTTGGGTAGTTTTTTTTTGGTGCAAAGAATAAGTGCTGGAGTGGTCTCCTGCTTCTGAGATCCCCAGAGCCTCCACTCCATGTCTCCTTCCCTCACAGAGGCATATAAAATCTATCCATCTCCCAGTCCCACCTCTTAGGGCTCCATGCTTAATTGTGCCTCTTTTTTTTTCCCTTTCCCAGTCCAGGACTATGTTGTTTTTCCAGGCCCAATGGTGAGGAGGGTGCTTTCCCTCCCTCCTAGTACTTGGAGTCCTAGGCCTGTGGCCTGCCCTTCCTTAGCTGAACCCTTTCTTCAGGTGCCATAATCCACAGGTAGTGCTCTGGTACCCTTTGGCCTTCCCTAAGACGATTGTCAGGCACAGGCACTTTATACACATCTGGTTCACAGGAGAGTGTCTAGGGGAGCGGACCTGAAGGATGTAATCCAGAGTATCCAGGCTCTGGTTTTTCTGCCACAGGCTCAAAAACAAGCACACCAAACAAACAAAAAAATCTCCTGGGTATTTTGAGTCTAGTGACTACATAGTGGAAATACCCAACAGGTCCAGTATCTAACTGGAAGTCAAGAGTCCAAAAAATGAGCCAAAGATATGCTACTTTTTTATATTCTCCATGATGTGTTTTTAATTTTCATTATTTAAAAATTTGGCAGATCTGCCATGCCAAAAAGGAGATCAATGGATTTTAACTCTGAACTTCCTTTAAATGGGAAATGAATTTTAGAGGCTACTTCATACCCTATTGTCTCTCAAAAATAGAACAGTGGGGAAAAAATTGCCATTTTTCTTTTCGGGGCAAAATCTCTCTCTCTCTTTCTCTCTCTCTCTCTCCAGGGTCTCCCCCAGGTTAGAATGCACTAGTATAATCATAGCTCCCCACAGCCTAAAACACTTGGGATCAGGTAATCATCCTCCCTTTAACCTCCCAAGTAGCTGGGACTACAGGTTTCTGCCACCACTCCTGGCTACTTTTTTTTTTATTAATTTTTTTGTAGAATTGGAGTCTTCCTATTTAGCCAGGTGGTCTTGAACTCCTAGCTTCAAGACATTCCTCCCACCTTGACCCCCGAAAGAGCTGGGATTACGGGCATAAACCACCACACCTGCCCAAATTTTTTTTTCTTATATAAATCTCAAAAAATTATACCTCTATCAATAGTTGGCATATAATAGTCCAAGTATTCCACATTTTGGGAAGGAAAATTGGAGTAAGCATTTTCTTGATGGGAGTGTAGAATTTTCCCTTACCTTTTAATGTGAAAGAGTGTATCTTTATTGAAAACATGTCATTGTGAAAAACAAATCCCTATTTCCAACTCTAACTACACTTCAGAAAAATATATGATACAAACTTCAGTGAAATTGAACAAATCATCATTATTTCAGTGTTTTTTTAGAATGAAAATGAAATAATGACAAGACTGTGAAATAAAATTTTTGAAAATTGGAAACATAAATGACACCATATTTTTACATTGGAAATTTAAGAAATAAAATCTACTTAGCAACGTAAGAATTATGTGTCGAAAACAAAAAGGGTATTTTCTTTTTTTTTTTTTGAGTTGGAGTCTCACTCTGTCACCCAGATTTGGAGTGCAGTGGCCCCCCCGGCCACCAAAACCTCAACCTGCTGGCCCCGGTTGTTTCCTTCTGCCTCAGCCTTCCAATTAGCCAGAATTAAAAGGGCCTCCCAAATCCCAGCTAATGTTTTTATTTATTGTGAGATGAGGTCTCGCCAATTTTCCCAGGGGGTCTCAAACCTGGGGCTCAGGCAACCCACTCACCTCAGCCTCCAAGGGCGGATTACAGGTTGAGCCAGGACCCGGCTAAAGAAGTATTTTCAAAGATAATTTAACTAGCAGCATTCCTGCCCCTTAGTTTTGTATATAACAGATTAACTTAAGGAGTTAAGTAAAAAAGATAAATAATTTGTGGTGCCTTCCATTTCAGCTAATTCCTGTTACCTAATTTTACTAATAGTTCAATAGGTTATGACATGTATATTCGCTTGCTAGAGCTGTCATAATGAAGTACTTCATACTGAGTGGTTTTAAAAAAATGCCAGAAATTTACTGTTTCACATTTCTGGAGGTAAAAATTTTGAATTTAAAAGGTGTCAGCAGGGCTACCCTTTCCTCTGAAGGCACTAGAAAAAGGTTTTTTTAAATGTCTTTCCTAGCTTCTGGTAGTTTCTTGGCTTGTGAAGCTTGACTCCAGTCTTCACATGGTGTTTTCCATTGTTTTTTTCTGTGTTACCATTGCCTATCTTTATTAGGTCCCTATCTATATTGGATTGGGGACCCCCCCTTACTCCAGTATGAACTCATCTCAAATTAATTAATTACATCTACAATGACCCTATTTCTAAACAAGTAACCACATTCTGGGTACTTGGGGTTTAGAACTTTAAATAATTTGGGGGTTTGTGACTCAACCTGAAAATGTGATTGAAGAATGTTTTGATCTAGTGAACCTAATGAGTACAACAAAAGAAATCATTTTTTAAATCTGTTAAGAAATGTCTTGAAAGTCATTATAACCAGTCAAAATTATTACGTACAACTACAACAGCTAGTTACTTATCATTGGTAGCTATTGGTGTTGCTCTGGTTATGAAAATTAAATTAATGATGACATAGATTTGAACATAGCTCCCCTTCATTGTATTGCTCAGGAGGAATCATTTTGGGGGGAGAAAAAAGGTAAAAATGAAATAATTTATGGGCATGGTCATTATCATCATGAATCAAGTAGTCAGTCTTCTATGATTAAGTCACAGTGAGTTAACCCTTTGCTTGGTGAACCTAATAGTAATACAGGAAATAATACAGGAAGGTTAGATGATGGTGTTGGCATGGTTCACCAAAAGATGTTTTTAAAATGATGAAAGACACCAATTTTTTTTAATATCATTTGAGAGAAAATCGGTGTCTCAACACTAGAAAAAATTGAATCAAAACTTGGTTTTTTTAAAATTGGCATTTAATTCATGAATAAACACTTTGAATAATTCTTTGAAATGATTCAAAAGTAGCTACACAAATATGTACTTTAATTCTTTTGGGAAAGGGATAACATGCCCGAAATTTCTACACTGAAACCGATTCCAGAAATGAAATGAGGGCCTTAAATTCCTTTCCAAACTTTAAAACTTTGAAGACTGAACATATATAAAATTTTCCTTTTATTTCAAATTTATGAAAATGAACGGAAACATTTCAGTTGCCCTTTATGTTTTAAGGATCCAGGTTCAGTGGCACATTAAAGTGAAATCCCAAGCATTGGCAGGGATTTTATTTTTTTTAAAATTTTATGTTTTCGGGTTTTTTTTTTTTTGAAAAAACAGGATTTGTTGAGGGACAGAAAAGCTTCCACAGTTGGAGGGGACACGAGGGGGTTGCCCTTATGTTGTTTTATTTAAAAATTAAAATATAATGTCCAATTTAAATAATTATAAATTATGCTACACACATATATAATAGTTTGATTAAAATAAATTTTGTTTTTATTTCCAACAGTTGTTTTTCTTACACATTTGCCTATCACTTATTTTTGTACAGGGGAACCTTTTCTACATATTAGGGGAACAAATTCATGTACAAATATATTACTCAGCTTCAACTTAAATTGCACACCAAATTATTGTAGATTTTGACTATTTCTGGAGGTAAAATAATCACATAATAGTCAATATTTCAGAATCTTTAAAAGATTTAAAAGAATATTCATTATAAGTATTTACCATTTTTTTCATATAAAAAGTTATTTTCTTCATTTCAGTGCCAGGCACTGTTCTCAGTAGATTAAAATATGGTCATTCAGTAAGTGGAAAATTGCCAGTTGGGGGGGTAAAATTGGCAGATGAGAAAAACTGCCAGGGGAGGGAGGGGCACACTTCACCAACAAGAGTACCTGGATAATGAGCATTTGTATACATAACCATGAATTGTACCCCACATCTTTAAAACAAAGAAAAAAAAATACCGCTATTTTATCAGCAAGGAAAACAAGTTTTGAAGTTACTTTCTGAAATCACACAGTAAATGATGGACCCAGGATTCCATCTGACTCCAAAGTTTGTACGTTCTGATACACCACACTGCTTCTCTATGTACTTCAAGGAATACATTACCTTATGTAAAATTTAAAAATCTGTGTTGGTTCTTTAAGTATATTATAAAATTTTGGGAAACACTTTATAAAAGTGACTTAAAGGTACAACTTGTCAAATCCTTAAATAGTTTAAGTGTAATTTAAAAGCATTAGATAATCAGTTTGCAGTCATCCCATCTTTGTGACCTGAGGAAAGTCACTCAAACCCTCTAAACCTCTTCATTTTTAAAAATGGGCTTAGACAGGGGGATGTTGCAATGATTATTTGAATAATATGTTTTTCAGGACCAATTTAGTAACTCATAAGTAACTTTTAATAAATTCTTATTTATCAAATTTTGGGTATATGGGGTTAAATATATTCTCCCATTCTTTCTTTTTTTCTCCTCACCTTCTCAATGGTTTTTTTTGATAAACACAAGCTCCTGATTTTTTAAAAGTACATTTAATGTGTAAAATGCACAGAGAAAACAATGCATATAAAAACTCCACAGAAGTAAAAAGATTTCTTAATGTGAATTTACCATGTAACTGCATTCAGACCTAAAAACAGATTATCAGCTTTTCAGGGTCTTCCCATCCTACTTTTTGTTCTTGCTGGCCTCAAAAGGCAATCAAGTTAGGGCGCAGTGAACCACACCTGTAATCCTAGTGCTTTAGTAGGTAGAGGTGAGAGAATTGCCTGAACCCAGGGGTTCCATACCAGCCTGGGCAACTTGGGAAGATCTCCTCTCTACAATTAATAAAAAAATAACCTTGCACGGTGGCACATGCCTGTAGCCACAAATACTTGAAAGACTGGGGCAGAAGAATCACCTGAGCCCAGCAGGTCCAGGTTGCAGTAGCTATGATTGTGCCACTGTGCTCCAGCCAGGGCAACAGAGTGAAATTATGACTAAATAAATAAATAAATAATAATCCATTATTCTGATTTTTAACACCATAGAAGTTTTAATCTGGTTTTAAATCTTATATAAATGGTATCTTAGAGTATGTGCATTTTCTCTGTCTGAATCCTTTCACTCAACATTTTATTTTTGTGTTTCAAATATTTTGACACAAGTAGTTGTAATTTGCTCAATTATATAGCTTGACTGTTAATTTCATTGCTTTTATTTCTTCATTTTTATTGTACAGAAATTTATTGTATTGGTATTATATTCATACCCCCTTTATTGTTAAAGAACATTTAGGTTGTTTCCAGGTTACTGCTAATACAAATAGTGCTGCTATGAACTTTCTTATACATGTGTCTTGGAGAAATGATATATTAACTTCTTGAAGCATATACCTGTGTGTGGAATTTTCAGTTCACCATGTCTGCATATATTCAGATTTATTAGATTTTGGCTAAACTGTTTTCCAAAGTGGTTATGCCAATTTACAATCCTCAAGACAGCGAAGGTATATTCCAATTGCTCATGATTCTTCATCAATATTTCATAATATCTATATTATTTAAGGTAAGCTATTTGAGTTAGATACATACTGGTATTGATTTGTGTTATTAATGTGCAATCTTTTGATATGCAGTGACGTTGACTACCTTCTCTTATTTACTGGTTACATGTGTGTACACGTGTGTGTGTAGTGGTTATTACAGTCCTCAAAAGTTCTGTCATACCCTGCTCCAGTCAATTCCTCTAGTAGTGGTTGGAAGTAACCACTGTTCTAATTTTAATCTCCATAAATAAGTTTAATAAGTTCTTAATTCCTTTTTTTTTTTCTGGGTTGAGTTTTGGTTTTTGGTTTTTTTTTAGGGTAAAATTTTTTTGGCCAGTTTGTTTACCCAAATTCACCTATTGTCTGTAAATTTAGGCCATTCTCAGTTTGTGAACATTGTAGTTTAAATAATTTCTTTGTAGGAGTTCTTAATATTACCTAGATTACCTCTATCCAATACAACATTATATGTCATCCAATTTGGTGGCCACAAGTCTCATATGACCATTGGACACTTGAGATAAGAGTGGTATGAATGAGGAACTGAACTTTTAAATTTTTTTTCTAATTTAAAATTTAAACCCTCAAAAATTTAAAAGGGTTTTAATTTAAAAACCCCAACATGGTTGTTTTGGAAAATTTTTTAAAAGGTTTTTAGGATGGTTTAATTTTTTTTTGTTTTAATTTTTTTATAGTTTTTTAAATTTTTTTTTTTTTTCCCCAGCCCCAGTGGATTGCTTTTAAAATTTATTTCCCAGAAATTTCCCCCCTTTTCCCATGGGAAAAAGGAGGTTTTAATTTTTTTTTTAATTTTTTAATATTTATTAATGGCCTGTTTTTAAAGGGGGGTTGCTACCGTATAGTTTTAAAATTTAATTTTTATATTGACCCTTTATCCTGAGACAGTGCTGAAATCCATTAACCATCTAGTGGTTTGGGGTTTTGTTTGCTTTTAAATCTTCCTTCAGATTTTTATATTTATTTTTGTGTGTGTGTGTGTGTGTGTGTGTGTACACACTCACACAATCATGTCACCTATAAATAGAATCATGTTAGAAATTGTTACAATTCAGGTTCATTAGGACCTCCTGAAATAAAACAAAAATATAATATAGCAAAAACATTAAAAAAAAATATATATTTCTCTAATTACAAGTAGTGTTTGAGTTCTGATTTTAAAAATTTTACTTGGAAGGATATAAAACCAGTTTCTCAAATCCTTTGTGTGTCATCTAATAGCTGTTTTGTGTCAGTTATTCAAGTGTTTCCCAGTAATAGGTCTCAAAGACACAATACAGAAATGTGCTGAGTTTGTGGATTCTCAGTCTAAGCCCAAAAGTATGCTCCAAGTGAGTGAAGACCCTTGACATGAGAAGATTATATGGGGAACAAAATTTAAAAAAGCTGTAGCTAGGGCATTTAAAAGGACCCAGAATGACACTTTAAAATCTCTTGAGGCCCTGAGGAGAAGTGAGAGATTCAGCTAAGAATCTTTCTGGGTTACAGCTTTCTCTCACATAAAGAGCATTATTTTTAAAAAGTATAGTTAACAGGTAAATTGGTTTAAATAATTAAGGCTAGTATATATGAAAATTAATTGCAAAATAAGGTACAGGCTTCTAGTTTTATATAACTCAATTCTATTTGTAAAGCCTTGTATCTGTGAACCCAAAATTTTTAAAAAACTGATAATCTCACAAATCATATTTTAAATTCCTTCTTGACAGTAAATGAATGCATACATATACTTACAGTATAAGCTGTAGGGCAGAAACTGGATTCATTACCACTTAAACATTATAGCAGATACCTCTAGAAAGACCAAAAAAGGGCTAAAATATAGGATCTGAAAGGGCCCCCCAGTATTAAGTTGCTGCTGTTTCCTTCAAGTAGTAAACAGTGAAGAATAAGATGTGTAGCTTTTGAAGAGACAAGAGCTTATCTACCACTGGAGTACTATTTAGAAAATATCTGTTCAATGCAGTACAGTAAGTTGGTGTGTCCCATATATTTTCTCTGAAAGCATCCCAAGTGTGGCTAAAATCAGTGAACAGATGGAAGAGTGGGACTGGATGAAGCTGGTAAAGAGGCAAAAAGGGCTGTACAGACACTGATGGGTAGAATGGACCTAATTCTAACACACAATGACAAAGAAATGATTTGAGTGGTGGAATGTCATGACCAAGTTGGGTTTGGAGGATTAATCTCTTTCAATACAGAATCAATGGTGAGCGTGGACAAGAGAAGAGAAATCACATCTTAATACTGGATTACTGAGTTAAAGCCTTTGAACAAAAGCCAGATGGACTACTAGAACTAAATTGATTCATCAGGAGAAAAATCAAGTAAAATGCTTGTGGGTTATAAAACTGCAACAATTGCTTAAAGCTAGTTACACTCACCAGTTGAGCTATTAAGACTAATTCACTGGAAACTCCTATGGGTGGTGTCCAACTTTAAGAGCATTAAAAATTAGTAATGAACAAACCTTATTGAGTTTTTAAATTTATATGGCATTTGGTGAGATCTGTAGTAGCAAAATCTTCATTGGGCTAAAGAGATACTAAAGTTGAAACTATAATGAAGGTTGGCAATTGGCTGTTTTTAGGGAAAGACTAGAATTTTACACGTAACTTTATATGTATTTTATTAAGTATTTTCCTTCTGATTTAATGGTGATTATCACCAATTATGCTAACAACATTTTTCAAACTTTATTTTTATTTTGCACTTTATATAATAGTTTTCATATATTACAATTTCAAAAATTAAAGCAAAATACCCATCCTCTTTAGAACCACATTATACAAAGATAGCAAATCCTGTATTCTTCTCCCAATACTTTTATTAAGAATTTTTATAATGTTGAATGTCACACTTAAGTCCTCTATGCTGCCCTATCTGAATTTCTAGAATGAAGTATTTGCTCTGGGGAATATGACAAGGGTAGAGATAAAGGAGAGATTTTACTTTTACTTTATAACTTTCAGAATTGCTCAAATTAAAAAAAATAAATATAGCAAACTTCTGCAATATTGGAAATTTAGATTGATGCAATGTGATTTTCTATGGGCTTCCCTTATCTATCCAACCTTGTTCACATATCAGAGTGGGCTAAATTGTTTAACACTTGGATCTGGAAAAAAGGTTCGTAGAAAATAAACCCAGTTGGGAAAGGAGCAGGCAGTCCATTTTGGGGAAGGAAGAAGAAAATGGCAGTTCTCCTTAACCCTGGTATTCTCATGGACCAGACTCCATGACCTTAGACAATATACACTTACCAATCACAAGAGTCATAAAATAATGGTCACTG
Organism: Cephalopachus bancanus; assembly: GCA_027257055.1. NCBI lineage: Eukaryota > Metazoa > Chordata > Mammalia > Primates > Tarsiidae > Cephalopachus > Cephalopachus bancanus. The sequence goes on along the minus strand of JAPVLO010001665.1, from coordinate 97,417 downwards.
TTATAGAATCAAAGAACCACAAGACACGATTCATCCGCATGTATAATGAATTACAGTGAAAAACTGCTGGGTGGTGCAAAGTTGTATGTTGGAGAAGGACTATGTTGACCCTACAAACTTCTGGCTCATTTACTGTTTTGACTCTTTTTAATAAACCTGAAATAAAGCAGCTCGGTGTGTTATGTAATTCAACTTTTTGGACTACTTTAGCACATTGTTGTGGTGGTTTCCTTTAATTAGATAATAACCTTTGTTCAGATGAAGAAATAAGCCAAGATGATCTCTACATTTCTGTTATTAGCCAATTTACTTCATAATCTGAGTCCAGGTTTTTATTGATGGCCTATGATAATTTATTTGGCTTTGTTCATACCCCAAGTATATTAACAACTGCTAAATTCCATATGGGCTGTCAAATAATATTTTTTGGCTGGTTAATTCAATTTATTTAATATTTTATAAGCTGTTTATAAACTCAGATATTACTTATATTAATATTTGGTGTGTGTTTCATGTATTCTTGCACAAGTCATGATGCCATGATTACATCAGAGAGGAAAATCATTTAAGGATTCACATTCTCATTCCACATGCACTTATTACAATTTGACTTTGCTAACAGAGACAAAACTCCATTTGGTCATCTATGATGAAAAGTTAGGTAACTAGTATGGTAGATATCATGGCTGTTCACCAAAATTTCCCTTTCTGGACACAAAAAGAATTGTTCTTCTCTACCTCCTTTGATGGTGTGGGTTGTCACGTGGCTTTCACTGGCCAATCTAATCTGGATTGAAGTGATATAAGAGTTTTGTTTGGCTATGGTAGGTGCCATAAGTTTAGAGCCACCTGGAATGCTGCCCAGAAGGCCTAGATGCTGCCTTGAAGAGTTAGTTACCTGGACCCATGGTGGAATTTATTTGTGAAGTGAACTCTTATTATGACATGCCACTGAGATTTGGACTGATTTGGATTAAGTATACAGCAACATCTCCTGACTCAAGTACCTGAAACTTTTTTTTTCTTTTTTTTTTTTCTTTTTTTTTTTAAATTTGGGGGGCCAAAAAAAATTAATTTTTTAAAAATTCAATTTTTTTTAAAATTCAGGCAAAATTTTTTATTAGGAAAAGTTTTTGTTTTCCCAACAAAATATTTGTATTTAATTCCCCAAATTTAACCCCCCCATATTTTTAAATACTTAATATTTTTTTAAAAAAATAATTCTTTGGAAATTTTAAGGCCATTAAAAAAAGAGGAAAACAAAGTTATTTTCATTTTTTTTCTGTGAAGGAGGTTTACTCAGTTTTTAATAAACTCAGTTCCAAAATTTCCAAAAAGGTTTTGCTCCGAAAAATTCCCCTGTTTTTGTTCTTTTTTTGGGTGGGGTAGTTTTTTCCATCTGTTTTGTCCAATTTTTAAAATCCAAAAAACCCTTTTTGAAAAGGACAGGCAAGGCTTTTCCAGGTTTCTTTTGGGGTTTTTGTGAACAAAGTGGATTTAAACCCCGAAAATTAAAATTTTTTTAAAAAGGGAAAGTGAAAAAATTTTGTTCTTAAAAGGAATATTTTTTCCCTGGGGATTGGGGGGAAGAGAAGTAATAGCCTTTTTGGGAACTCACATTCAGAGAATCTCACCAGTTCTCCTATGCCATCACCATCTTGCCCCGTCTCTGTCCGAAACTTTTTGCTTATAACATTTAGCACTGTCTGTTAATACATTGTCCTTTTTATTTTTTAAATGAAGCCTCTGAATTAAAATGATTATTTTATATAACATATTTCTATATTTTCTGTATATACTTGACATGAGATACATAAAATTATATTGATTCAGAAAATGTTTTGAGTTATCTTCAACTAAATTTTATATTTACTATTTATATTCCTCTAAGTATAGTTGTTTTACCTTGTTCCTCTTATATTTTTAAGTACAATTCTCACAATATATTTTTTCAAATCTAAATAACTTCTTCTCAGAAGTAATTATGGTATCATTTTGCAGAAAAACACCTATAAAACTAAAGATGAGAAACACAATGTTATTTTAACATTTTCTTTTCAGTGATGAAGGCTTCCCCAGAGCTTCACTCTTGAGCTTTTGACACTAAACTCAGAAATTGAGAATCATAGTAAATTCTCAACAAGATCATTATCTTACATATAAAGCTACACAGTATTATTACTTTAATATAGACACACGTGCTTTTTAGTGCTTTCTTTCTGGATGGTTTAATTTAAGTACCAACATATTGTATGTCTCCTAATTGCATTTAATATTAAATCTGCATGGAGAGAAACCACAAAATAATGTTAAAATAGAAAGCCTGTGCACATCTGGTATCAAGGCTCTATCACAGACATTATCTTATTACTGGGCTTAGTTGTGGATCATGTAGGAAGTTAGAACCCAAGAAAATTAAAATTTGTGTAAATTAGAATAGAGAAACTGTGTAAAATAGAATTAGAAAAATATCTAATAAAGGGTTCAACACTATTTATGCCCTTGGGCACTTTGGAAATAGAGCAAAAAAGAGGAATATGGAACATTTGTGAGATTTCACCCATTTAGAGGTTTTACATAAAATCAGTGATTCCTTCTGAGTAGAAAGATGATAAAAATCTGGCTTTCTTCTTAACATGGTCATCAAATTCAAGACATGAGACAGTCTAATTTACTTGAAAAATTTTTCTTTTTCTTTAAGAGAATCACTGAGGATTAGGGAAAACAACAACAGCAGTAAACTCACTTCTCACCTTCTCAGATTTTCTCAGTTGTGTGAAGTTTTGAGGACTCTAGTGAAGTAGCTGTAGTGGCAGGTACACAGACATTCTCCACAGCTGAAAGACCTGGGGACATGATGGAAGAACAGAGACTAAGGCAGGACTACGGCAGAACTGTTGGGTTCTGCACAAGATGTCTGTAGGAGAGACTTTTATTGGAACTCTGGACCTCAATGGAATTGAGGTAGTCAGCACAGTAGAGCATGGGGCAGGGCAGGGTGGGATCATCAGGGCAGCACAACCCATTTGCCTCAACTGTTCAAAATAGTCACTAGATGTAGCAAAAATATTCAGAGGCAGACACAGGAGTCACAGTAACAGGCAAAGAACAGGGAACAAAATGACTGAGTGACAAGCGAGAAGGTAATGTGGACACACATCATTTCACTTAGCATCCTTGAGTGCTTCCCACAGCATTCTACATGGGAGAGCAGGAAGAAAATAGACATATGACTTTCTAGTCCATTATTTCAACAGTTATTCATGAGAGCCTATTAATTTGGGTTGGAGTAATAGTTGAGAGTTTTGGCTTTGAATCCAGACTGTTTGGCTTGATATTCCAGAACCACTAACCAGCTGTGGGACCTTGGGCAGGTTAAATTTTATCTGCACCAATCCCCTTATCTATTAAATGATGATAATAGAAGAGATAGTACCTATCCTCTAGGTTGGTGTGATTATTAAATAACATAAACACACTGCTGGGTATAAAATAAGTTGTATTTGCTGCAGGTAATAATATTACTTTTATTATTACTACAAAAGAAACGCTATTTCTCTGGAAGGTGGTGAAACACAAAATCGGTGGATATGATCCCCTGAGTGCAGGTCTATTTTTATTATGAGGATGCCATGGATGCTATAAATTTCGACACTGACCATGTTTTCATTTTGATTTTTTGAGAATCTCAGGGAAAATTCATTTAACTTGATAATATATTTTTACCTAATATAATTACTAATTTTAAATTACAATTCTTATCTTTCTTCATCCTTCCTTCTTCATCATACTTTCTTTTAGGGAATGAATTTCTCTAAGCTTTTTAAAATTCTTTTTGAGGAATATGGGGATATTGGTTTGGGTTGGCATTTAGGGTTTGTAAATACAGGTCAAAGTCCACATTAAAATGGTTCCCGCTGGGCTCAGTGGCTCAGCCTGTAATCCTGCGCCCTTGGGAGGCTGAGGTGAGTGGATTACCTGAGCCTGCGGGTTCAAGACCCACCTCGGCAGCGAGACCTCATCTCTACAATAAATCAAAAAATCAGCCGGGCATGGTAGTGCATACCTGTAATTCCGGCTACTTGGAAGGCTGAAGCGGAAGGATCACCAGAGCCCAGCAGGTCAAGGCTGTGGTGGCCGGGAGCAGCCACTGCACTCCAGTCGGGGGGACAGAGTGAGACTCCAACTCAAAAATAAAAAATAAAAAATAATAATAAAAAAAATAAAATGTTTCCCCACTGAAGTGAACAAAATCAACAATTCCTAAAGCTGAGAACACTTAACTCTAATGAGTTTTTCCTCTTCTGTACCAACAGGACCACAGTGTGTGGAAAGAAGAAAAATATGAGAAAAAAAAATACATGTTCATCTCTAGCCAAGGTACATTTTCTTTATGCTATAGAATAACCTTCAGTTGAGTACACTTGCAATATTTCCAGGTACAAAATGGAATCAAGGGCAGGCAGAGTCTTAACAGGTGTCTTAACAGGTCTTAACAGAGTCTTAACAGGTCCAAATGTGATGCTTCAAAGGAGTTTGCTTTTTGCTGGCAAGAGGATCAATGCAGATGTACACCTTGGCTTCTTTAGACTGAAATGGCCTAAATTCTCTTTCTTGAGAAAAGTTTGTGAATTTATTCCATGCTAAAACCCATTGTTATCTGACCAGCTAGAGAACACTTCTCCCTTAGAAATGGTCTCTTGTCATGAAATATTCAAGCGACAGATGGGAAAGCTTTTGATTTTTAATAATTCTATAAAACATGCTTCGTGCTGTGTTTTGGTGTGTGTGTGTGTGTGTGTGTGTGTGTGTGTGTGTGTGTGTGTGTGTGTGTTTTTGTAGACGCTGGACTCAGGAGCCAGATGTTTTAATGCATATCTGTCTTTTTTTCTCCCATCTCACTACTCAGACTGACTTTGTGAAGCTCAGGCTTGGGACTGTCATACCTGATAGGACTGTGTCATTCTCAGTAGCATAGGTAAATCACTTACAGCTGTGAACACTTTTTACAGAATATTAAATTTATTATATGTTGTAGAGTAGGATCTCATCTCTGAAAATAATTTTTTGATGCTCCTTTATAAACATTTTGGTAGAAGAAAATTCTTGGTTTAACTCAATTACATATTGCATTTTCCCCAGCCCACAAATTAGATTGATTATGGTGGCATGTGAGATTGATAATACATAGATCTGTGTTATGACACCCATTGTTTTAGTGCCAAGCTGAAGAGAAATGCTTCCTTAAGTGTATAAAATATTGACCTAGAGAACCTCATTATTCAAGCTGGAGAGATAGTCACTACTTAACAGTAATAAACTGTTTCTGTGTTACATTGAGAATACTTTGGGAAATGATGAGAGTTGTCAAATCTCTTGAAAATCCTGTCTTTATAGTACACATGACACTAAAGCTATAGCTGTATTTTCTGCTAATAAAAGCAAAGGCACAGACAGATGTGAAGGATATTATGGAGCACTGACATGAAACTAAGTAAAATGAATACCGAGTTGAGGAGTTGCAAAGACACAGACCAATGACCTTGGGAAGCTTTACTCTTTCAAGATATTTTTGTTCTTGTAAGGAGAGCAAAGATAATGTTGTATTACTGTAAAAATACAATAAACCTGGGGCTCTAAACTGAACACATTTTATGAAAAATATCCTAAAGTGTCTCACAACAAAAAATCACGAGATAACATAAAAATAAAAGATGCTGAATGCCAGCCAGAATATTTTAGAAAAGAAAGATATTTTAGAAGATTCAAAAATGATATACAGAAGTGCAAATTTTTTTAAATGACAGTTTGAACCAGGTTAACATTTCTTCCATTTGTTAAAGAAAAATCCTTGCTTCCTATTAACTTCAACATGTCTTCCTTTCTATTATAGCTTTGTTAATGAAGATTTTTCTCCTTTCAGAAAAACTGTGGCAAATCATATTTTTAAAAAATACCTTGTATATATTTTTTGAATTAGTGTTATAGTAACTTTCTGTCTGCCTGGTACTTAAATGATCAACATTAAAAATGAATTAAAAATTAGCATATAAGAAAAGTGCCAATTGATGTTTGGTATGACTAGTTATCCTGAGGTGCTTTGTTAGCAACTAAAGCAACTAAAGCATCAGAATTTCAGGATTGATTTTATTTCATTCTTTTCTAAGTTTTGAAATTTAGAAGTCTGTAGTAAAGCTCAGTTATTCAGAATATCAATTTAATAGAATGCTATCAGATAATTCTATTTTTAAAAGTTATAACAGACAATTGCATTTCTTTACACCAATAATAAACAAACACAAACCCAAATAAAAACCACAATTCCATTCACAATAGCCACAAAAAAAAGAGAAATACCTTGGCATCTTCCTAACCAGAAACGTGAAAGACCATTTCAATGAAAACTACAAAACACTGCTCAAAGAAATCAAAGATGACACAAACAAGTGAAAAAATATCCTATGCTCATGGATTGGAAGAATCAACATTGTGAAGATGTCCATCCTACCTAAGGCAATCTACAAATTTAATGCAATACCCATCAAATTACAGCAACATTCTTCTCAGACCTTGAAAAAACAATATAGGAATTCATATGGAAACACAAATGACCAAGAATAGCCAGAACAATCCTCAGCAAAAAAGAAAAAACAAAAAAACAAAGCAGGTAGTATCACATTACCAGACTTCAAACTTTACTATAAAGCTACAATCATCAAAACAGCTTAGTATTGGTACAGGAACAGGCATATAGACCAATGGAATAGAATTGAGATTCCAGAAACAAAACCTCATTTTCTCAACCAACTCATCTTCAACAAAGCCTCCACCACCTGCCACTGGGGAGAGGAGAACCTATTCAGTAAACGGTGCTGGGAAAACTGGCTGAGCACATGCAGAAGATTGAAACAGGACCCGTATCTATCCCCATACACAAAAATTAACTATAAATGGATCAGATACCTAAGTGTAAAACCTCAACCCATAAGAACCTTAGAAAATGAAGGACATACCCTCATGGAAATTGGAACTGGCATCCAATTCCTGAACAAAACCCAAAACCCACAGGCCATAAGAGAGAAGATAGACAAGTGGGACCTCATTAAACTGACAGGCTTCTACAAAGCCAAAGAAACTATCAAGAGAGCAGGGAGACAGCCTACAGACGGGGAAAAAGTATTTGCCAACCCCAAATCTGACAAAGGTTTAACATCTTGGATTTACAAGGAACTCAAACATGCTGAAAAGAAAAAAACAAGCAACCCCATTATAAAATGGGCAAAAGATATGAACAGACACTTCTCAAAGGAAGACATCTGAGCTGCCAACAGACACATGAAGAAATGTTCAACGTCACTCATCATCAGGGAGATGCAAATCAAAACCACACTGAGATACCACCTAACTCCAGTCAGAATGGCCATTATCAATAACTCAAAAAATACCAGTTGCTGAAGGGGGTGTGGCAAAAAACTAACACTTCTGCACTGTTGGTGGGAGTGCGAACTATATAAATAAAATTATGCATTTTTTTGGGGGGGGGGGTCTGGCTTGTTTTGCTCAGAATGATGTTTCTGGATATATGTAAGTTCTATTTATCAAAGTTCTTTATTTTATTCCTTTGATTACTGTTGCAATGTGCTATTATGCCAATATTTATCTATTCATCGATTGATGAAAATTTAGCTTGTTTTTACTGTGCAGCTATTATCAATAAAGTCACTATGAGCATTTATCCATGAGGCTTTGCGCATATACATGTTTTCATAAATATTGGATAGTTGCCTGGGAAATAGAATTGCTGGTTTTTCTGTTTCTCTCAGAAGTGTTTTTATAATTTTCAGTGTGAAGATCCGGGGATAAAATTCATATATGTAATTATGTTTATTAAATTTATTAAATGAATTTTCCATTATTTTTACACATATAGTCATAAAGTCTGTATTTTCCCTTTTATTTATAATGTCATTGCCTGATTTTTGCATCAAGGATGTCCTTTTCTCAATCAAGCTCTTAATGCTGATCCTCAAAACTGACTCAAGAAGCATTTTCTTCCCTCTTTTTTCTGAAAGCGTTTGTGTAGATTTCAAATAACTTTTTACTTGAATATTTACTAAAATTCACTGGTGAAATTATAGTCCTGAGTCTCCTTTGTGGGAAAGTTCTTAAATTCCAAATTCAATTTTTTTACTAGTAGCAGAAGTATTTATATTTTCTATTGATTCTTGTGTCAATTTTAGTAATTTTTGTCTCTCCAGGAATGTGTCCATTCCAATTACATTGTTGAATTTGTTAGTGTTAATTATTCATAATATTCCTCCTTCCTCATTGTAACAGTCATAGTTTCAGTAGGATGAAAAATTTTTTCATTCTTATATTAGTAGTTTTTGCGTTCTCTTTTCTTGCAACTTTAGAGAGATTAACTGGTTATTGTTTTTTTTAATAACAAACTTTTTGTTTTTTGTTTTTTTATTTTTGCCCCACTGTCTAGTCTATTGATTTCTGCTCTTATCTTTATTATTCATGTTCTTTTAGTTATGTTCTGATTAATTTTTTCTCTTGCAACTTGATTTTTTTAAGATACAAGCTTACATTTTTGATTTTATACATGCATCCATTTCTAATGCTATATTTGAAAACAAAAATTTAGCAGTTTTAGTTTCTCTACACTTTTTTATGTGATACTTTCATAGTCATTATCTTTAAATGTTTTTTTATAGTTATTTTGATTTTTTCTTCTACCATGAGTATTTGATGTATATTGTTTAATTTCCAAATTTGATGGACTTTTATTGCTGTTGATATTGTTTATTTCTCACATAATTTTATTGTGATGTGAAAAAATGATCACTAGAATGTCAATCCAGCCAGGCTCGGTGACTCAGCCTGTAATCCCATGTTTTGGGAGGCCGAGGTTAGTGACTTGCCTGACCCCGGGGTTCGAGACCCACCGGGGCAACTTGGCGAGACCTCATCTCCACAGTAAATCAAAAAATTAGCTGCGCGTAGTAGTGCGTTTCTGTAGTTCCAGCCTTTTGGGAAGGGTGAGGCAGAAGGATCGCTGGAGCCCAGCAGGTTGAGGTCACAGTGGCCGGACGTGCCACTGCACTCCAGTCTGGGCGACAGAGTGAGATTCAACTCAAAAAAACAAAAAAAACAAAACAAAAAGAATGTCAATCCTTCAAATTTATTGAGTTATTTTGTGCCTCAGCATATATTTTATGTTGTTGAATGTTTTATGTCCAGTAACAAATTTATTTCCTGGTGTTATTGGATCCAGTGTTTTATAAATCCTTTGCTTTATACATTATTTAAATTAAAGTTTTCTATATTCTTATTGACTTTTCTTGCCTACTTTTAGTATTAATTACTGAGAGTAGAGAGGTATAATCTCCAGTATAATCCCCAAATTGTTGTTTTTCTTTAGTTCTGTACTATGTACTGTATTTGTTACATATGCATAAGTTTATAAATAAATAAAGTTTTTTTATATGCATTAAAAATTAAGTTTTGCTATGTGATTATAATTAATTGATCCTTTATCACTATTATTTATTTTCTTTTCTTAGTAATATTCATTTTTCTAAAGTCAACATTGTAAATTAATATGCTACTTCATCTCTCTTGAAATTTGTGTTTGCATGGAATATGTGTTCATCATTTTACTTTAACAATGTTGTGTACTTATCAAGATGGGGTGCTTCATAAAGACAGTATATTGTTGAGTTTTATTGTTTATCTAATCGGAGACTCTCTACCTTTTAATTTGAGTAATTAGAAAATTTGCATTTACTATAACTATTAATATGCTGTTTGTTTTCTATTCACTTATTCTATCTTTTTTCCCTTTTTGTTTCTTTCTTTTGGATTGTTTTTTTAAAATCTAATAAATATGGAATAATCATTGATCAGAGCTATGTGTAATGTATAACTGAGTAGTTGCTGTAGGATTTTAACGTGTATCATATTATATCTTATCTTTTCATAGCACATCTCTTCATAGTCTACATCAAAATAGTATTATCCACCTTTTTATTTAAAGTAAGAATGTCTCAAGCCAGGCTCGGTGGCTAATCTGTAATCCTGCACCTTTGGGAGGTTGAGGTGAGTGGATTGCCTGAGCCCGTGGGTCCGAGACCTGCCTGGCAGTGAGACCTCATCTCTACAATAAATCAAAAATCAACTGGAGTGGTAGTGCATGCCTGTAATTCCAGCTACTCGTAAGGCTGAGGTGGAAGGATCGCCGGGGCCCCAGTGGATCAAGGCTGCAGTGGCTGGGAGCAGCCACTGCACTCCAGTCTGGGTGATGGAGTGAAACTCCAACTCAAATAAATAAATAAATAAATAAATAAATAAATAAATAAATAAATAAAGTAAGTAAGAATCTCTCAAAAGTAAATAGTATATTTTTATTTTTTGGGCTGCTTTTCACATATTAACTTTATCAATGATTTTCAGCAATTTAAATCAATTTGAAATTGATGTTTCTGGAATATTTTTTTTTGTTTATTCTGCTAGGATTTATTGGTTTTTTGAATTTGTGGATTCAAAATTTGTAAGTTTGAAGTATTTAAATAATTTCTTTGAATATTTTTTTCTGCTCTTCTCATTTTCTCCTTTTGGAATTTAATTATAGGCATATAGAGCACTTTATATGGTCTGAATGGTCACTGAGTCTCTCTTCCTGTTTTATTCAGTTTTGTTTTCTTTCTGAGCTTCAATTTAAATAGTTTTGTTTTAATCACAAAGTCTTTATATTCACTGATCTTCTTTTCTACACTGTTTGTTCTTCTGTTTTCCCCTTCCATAAATTTTTAAATATATTGTAGTTTTCACCTCTAGAGGTTCCATTTTGTGCTTTGCCGAACCATCCATTTTTCTTTTTATTTCATAAACTTTTTACTTCTGATCTTAAGGAACACTTGTAGTAGCTGTTTTCAAGTTCTTGCCTGCCAATTTCATCACATCTGATGGTTTGGGGTATGTTTCTACTAACTGATTTTTTTCTTGGTTATATATTTACATTCTATTTGATAGGTAGTTAAATTACTCTGGGGCATCATTATACATCTCAGGATTTTAGAAAACTTTGGTAGGACTGGTCGAGAGTCACCTCCACATTAGGGCTGCTATGAAAGCTTGGCCCTTCAGGGTATCCACTGAAAGCTCTGACTTTCATCACGCTCTTTCTACTCATTGTAGTCAAATCTTGTATGTTTCCCGTCTCTGAGTGATTTCTGAAAATTTTTTTGCTGACAGGTCTTCAGTAGGTTCATAGAGATATAGAGTTTTACCCTGCAATTGTGCTGCTCATTATTCATCTAGAGTTAAAGACATGTCAGTAGATTTGGGGAGGAGCTCTTTCCTTGCATAGCTCTCTTTTCTCCCCTGATTTGCCTGATAAAGTCAAATCCCCTCTGCTTCTATAATCTCTGGCCTCTGGGTTATAACCTAAATTAGAACATAGCGTCCGTTTATGTTCCTTCTCCATGGCCCACAATCCAAAAATATGCCCACAGACAAAAAGATGAGGTGACGGCTTTAATGTTATAACATTTATAATGTCTCTTCTGTTTCCTTATGTTGGGAATTATATTCCATCATTGTCTATTGTTTAGAGTAAAAAAGCAGTGGTTTCATGTGTTTTGTCTTGCTTCTAGTTCTTTATAGATGGAGGGCAAGTCCAGTATCAGAGCATTGCCATAACCAGAAGCAGAAATTTCAAGATAATATATTTACTTAAATAGCAGTACTTATTTTTTACTGGTTATACAATGCATATCATATGTAATTTCAGAAGTGATTTAAGTTTTCAAAAGAAAGATACTTTCTGATAATTCTGTCAATTAACTAAGTCCCTTTCTTCTTTCTTAAGGCTAATGTCAGCTAATAGTTTTTCCCATGCTCAGAAGTTTATGCTGCTAAAAAAATGACTTAGATTTTCACATTTTCCAAATACAGTAACCTTGAAGTTATTTCTGATTTCTTTCCTTTACTTTTCTGCTGCCACATTTCGGTATTTCTCACAATATTTCAAACTTTTTTATTATTATTACATTTGTTATGGTGATCTGTGATCAGTGATCTTTGGGGTTACTATTGTAATTGTTTTGCATACCATGAACCACATTTATGTAAGATGACACACTTAATCTTAAAACAAATGTTGTTGTATTCTGACTGCTCCACTAACCAGCTGTCCCCCCATCCCTTTTCATCTCCTTGGGGTTCTCTATCTCCTGAGACACAATGTCAAAAAAGACCAGTTAATTACCCTACAGTGGCCTCTAAGTGTTCAAGTGAAAGGAAGAGTCTCACATCTCTCACTGTAATTCAAAAGCTAGAAATGTCAAGCTAGGTGAGGAAGGCATGCTGAAAGCCAAGATAGGCTGGAAAGCTAGACCTTTTGCACCATTAGTTAGCCAAGTTGTGTATGCAAAGAAAAGTTATTGAAGGAAATTAAAAATGATAATCCAGTTAACACATAATTGATAACAAAGTGTAACAGCCTTCTTGCTCATATGAAGAAAGTTTGAATAATCTGGATAGAAGATGAAACCAGCCACAAAATTTTCCCTTTAAACCAAAACCTAATACAGAGAAAGGTCCTAATTTTCTTTGATTTTGAGAGAGGTAAGGGAGCTGCAGATGAAAACTTTGAAGCTAGCAGAAGCTGGTTCATGAAGTTTAAAAGAAAAAATGCTGACTCCACAACATAAAATTGCATGGTGAAGCAGCAAGTGCTGATGTGGAAACTGCTGCAAGTTATCCAGAAGGCATAGATAAGATTATTGATAAAGGTGGCAATACTAATCAACAGAATTTCAGTGTAGACAAAAAACACTTTCTGTTGTATAAAGTTGCCCTATAGGACTTACATAGCTAAAGACAAGTCAGTATCTGGCTTCAAAACTTAAGAGGGTAGGCCAACATCTTTGTTAGGTCAAATGAAGTGGATGACATTAAGTTGAAGCTAATATTCACTTGTCATTCCTAAAATCCTAGAACCCTTAATAATTATCCTAAATGTATCTTACCTATGCTTCATAAATGGCACAACGAAACCTACATGAAAGTACATCTATTTACAGCATGACTTACTAAATATTTTAAGCCCACTGTTAAACCTACTGCTCAGGAAAAAAGATTCTGTTTTAAAAAATTACTGCTCATTAAAAAAAGTACCTAGTTACCCAAGAGCTCTGATAGATATGTGCTAACAAGCTTACTGTTGTTTTCATGCTTTCTAAAAACATTTATTCAGTTGCCTCTGGAATAAAGGAATTTAACTTTCAGGTCTTATTATAAAATACATTTTATAAAACTATACTGCCATACTTAGTGATTTCTCTGATGAATCTGGATGAAGTAAATTAAAAACCCTATGACAAGAAATCATTATTTAGGTGCCACTAAGGACATTTATGATTCATGGAAATGGTCAAAATATAAACATTAGCAGGAGTTAGGATAAAAATTTTAAACCCTTTATAGGTGACTTTGAGGGATTCAACACTTGAGAGAAGAAAGCAACTGAAGATGTGATTCAAAAAAAAGGGAAGAGAACTAGAATCAGAAGTGGAGCCTGAAGATGTAACTGAATTGCTGCCACTTTATGATAAACATGAATGGATGAGGCATCACTTCTTACAGATGAGCAATGAAAGTTGTTTATTGAGATGAAATCTCATGAACATATTATGGACTCTGTTGAAATGACAACAAAGGATTTAGAATTGTACATCGTTTTAAAAAGAATTAACTCCAATTTTGAAAGAAATTCTATCATAGGTAAAATGCTATTGAATAGCATCACATTATCCAGAGAACTCTTTTGTGAAAAGAGTAGTCCATTGATGTAGCAAACTATCTTGTCTTATTTTTAGAAGTTACCCAAAAGCCACCCCAGCCTTCAGCAACTATCACCACTATCAGTAAGCAGTCATCAACATCTCGACGAGACCCTCATTCAGCAAAAAGATTCCAACTCACTGAAGGCTCAGATACTTGTTAAAATTTTTTTGCAATTAAGTATTTTAAAATTAAGGGATGTACATTGCTTTCTAAAGGAGTGCTGCTATGTATGGTTACTTTTATGACTGTTGTGTTATATAGCTCCCAGTTCATAATGAAAAGCTCAGGTCACTTGGTTAATTGGTGGTCCATGATTTAAATATTCAGTTTCTACTAGGTTCAGTAACAGTTCAAAACTACTTCTTGAAAGGAGAGTTGTTATCCACAGGCTTTGTTCCAAAGTCCTAAGAACTGTGACTAACCTATAGGGATCTGACAAAGACCCCAAACAAGTATCCATCTGCCACTACTATTTTAAGCTCCAATGTATCTGCTAGATCTTATGGACCAAGTGGCAGAACTTCTTGTACCACAGCTTGGACCTGTTGCAGAGCCTTCTCTTGTTCTAGGTTCCTCTCAAAACTAGTAGCTTTGGGGGGCTTTCAGTAGATGGGCTAACTTACATACCCACATGAAGATTTTGTTGTCTCCAAAGGGGCAGAAAGACCCAGAACAAGAGAATATTCAATCATCCAGTCTTGAAATTTGTCACACCATCCAGGAAATTCCCAATTTATCAATGAATCAGCTCCATTTGGAGATTGGAAAAGTCTGCTAAGCTTAGTCTGATTCTGTAGCAGAAGTTAAAATTCCAGGGTTTTTGTCAATCAGATCTCAGCCTTAATGTACAAAGGAAATCTCCAAATATCATGGCCCAATGTATTGCAAGTGGTAGTATCAGTAGAATAACTTATAATTAAACACTAACTTGTAATCTTATAAGTTTTACTTTTGTGAGTAGCTCCATTTTGATGTGAATTGTTCTTTCAATTGTCCTTTAAATACATGAACATACGTACTCATTAACATGATTTGTTATGATTTGAAAATCATTAAAAATTTATTAGAACCAAGTGATTGCATACATATAAGAAGAGCAAAACACTGAATAGTATTTTCTATTTTTATGAATTCAAAACTATCTTGGCTGATAAAATTATTTTTGAGTGCCTGCAGCTAGACCCATCTTTCACTGACTGCAAAATTTTTGAATATAGATCTTCAATTAAAATCTAGATGCATAGTTATACTGTACAGTAGGGTGACAAGGCAGAATATTGTAAGCAGAGATTGCTCTAGAAAATCTAGAGCTTATTTTCTATAAGATTTTTTAAACAAATAACATTTTTAAGTTCTCATGAAAACATTGCAATAATTCATATTTTATAATAATTTCTTCCTAAATTGGTGAAACTGCATTGAAAAAACCCCAACCAGAGGAGACTATTAAAAAAATAGGTTATTTAGAAAGTTACCTACATTTAAATTTTACTAGAATATCCAAATATATTCTGAGAAATGCAATCTTTTGTCCCGAATTCTTTTCCAATTAAAATGTAGCAAGAATAGAAATAAAGCAACATTCAACTAAAGAAGTGTAAAAAGATAAAAAAAAGTGGAATTAAAATGTTCTTAAAAACATAATCAGAATCTGGTAGCCCAACAATATACCTAGTCCTAAATTATTGTTCCCACATCTTTAAAATAAAAAAAGAAAACATACAAATGCAAAGGTAGCTTAAAAGTCTGAGAGGCAATGACTAGCAACCTATACTTTTATACTTAATTAAAGTGACCTTTGCAAACAAAGATGAAATAAAGATATTTTAAAACAAACCAAAAAGTTTACAATAAGCCATCCCTAATTAAATACATTTGTAATGATATACTTCAGGAAAAAGAAAATTATTCCTTAAAGAGGATCTGTAACATAAGTAGGATTATGAGCCAGAAAATTAGCAAACGTATGGAAAAAAATTTATGTCTTAATTTTGCAATAAAGTAAAAATAAGAAGGGTTTTGGTGGACGTCTTAGTCCTTTCACACTGCTATAACAAAAATACCATACTCTGGGTAGCTTATAAACAACAGACATTTACTTCAGATAGTTATAGAGGCTGAGAATTGCAAGATAAAGGCATTCATACATGTGATGTCATGTAAAAGACTGTTTTCTGTCTCATAGACAGAGCCTTCTCATGTATCTATCTCTCTGGAGTCCCTTTTATAAAGGCACTAATCCTAATCATGAAGACTCTTCCCTCATGATCTTATCACCTCTCATGGGTTCCATTTCCCAATGTCATCCCCTTTGGGGGATTAGGATACCAACAAATGGATTTTGGAAATTCTTGAACATTCAACCCATTGCAAAGGATATACCGATTAAGTATAAATAAATACAGAACTATAATAATGTTTAAAGAAATTCATCATAAATTAAAATATTTAAGGTTCATGTATTGAGAGAGGAATATATACAAGTTGAAAAAAATAGCAGATTGTAAGGGAATAAAAAAAAAAGGAAAACACAGAAAGGAAATATCAAGCCAAAAATTGATTCTTTATAAAATTAATAAAATAGAAAAACCTCTGGAAATAAATTAGGATGAGCTAGAGAAAAGACAAAAAATTTTATAGTATTATGAAAGACAAAATGATATAAGCACACATTGAATAAAATGGAATGTTTTATAAGTGTATTCCAAAAGCATGAAAATTTTGATTAAATTGATTTTTTAGAACAAAATTAACTTATTTGCATTAAAAGAAATGCAATTTTTGTATGTAGCTATAGTCCTTAAACAAATTAAATCAATATTTAAAAGTTAATCACTAATAAAATAATGCCATGAGTTCTATATACTTGTTATCAAGTATTAGTGACTTGAAAAAAAAAACAAAGAATTCTAATGTATTACGTACTTATTTTGTTTATTTATTTTTTAAAAGATGTGGGGCACAATTCAGAATTAGGTATACAAGTGGACATCATGTAGGTAGCATTTGGGTCTCCCTTTGGTCTCTCCTTTTCCTAGTTTGAGATAAAGTACCATTATTGATATTGTACCCCCTCTCACCCTGGCAGTATGCCACTACTGCCAATCCCTTTCATATAGTATTATGTTAAATGTTCAGAGTCCACTTATGAGTGGTGTTCTGTTCTTTGTTTGTGTGATAGATCCTGAGTATTTTAGACTCTAAATCCATCCAAGTTTCTGTGAAGTTCATATGTTTATCCCTTTTCTCTGGTTGTGTAATAACCTATTCTGTTATTAATAACCTATATATATATAGCACATTTTAAAAAATCCAGTCCAGTTTCTATGAGTAGCACAGTTGGTTCCATGTTTTTGCTATTGTGAATAGTGCTGCAGTATACATGCTTGTGCAAATATCTTTTTGATAGAATGATTTGAGTTTCTCCAGGTATATTCCCAGTAGGGGGATTGCAGAGTCATATAGAAAATCAATTTCTAGTTCTTTTAGAAATTTCCACACTGTTTTCCAGAGAGGTTGAACTTGTTTACATTCTCACCAGCAGTGTAGAGTATACCCTTTTTTCTGCTTCCTCTCTGGTATCTGTTGTTGTTTGTTTTAGTAATAATGGTCATTCCTACTTGGGTTAGGTGGTATTTTAATGTGGTTTTGATTTATGTTTCTCTGATGATGAGTGAGGCTGAACACTTTTCATGGTTTTGTTGGCTGCCCATATGTGTTCTTTTAAGAAGTGTCTATTCATGTCTTTTGCCCGCTTTTTAATGGGGCTTTTGTTTTTTGTCAGCATGTTTGAGTTCCTTGTAGATCCTGAATGTTAGGACTTTGTCAGATATACAGTTGGCAAATATTATTTTCCCATTCTGTGGTCTCTCTTCCCACACTCTTGATGGTTTCTTCTGCTTTGCAGAAGGTTTTCAGCTTAATGAGGTCCCACTTGTCTGTCCTATCTCTTAAAGCACGGGCACTTGGGGTTTTGACCAGGAATTGGTTGCCTACTCGAATTTCTGTCAAGGCGTCTCTTGCATTTCCTACAATTCTTCTACTTTGAGGCTGTATGTTTACATGTTTGATCCATATAGAGTTGGTTTTTTGTGTATGGTGTTAGGTAGGTGTTCTGTTTCAATCTTCTGCGTGTGGTCAGTCTTTTTTCCCCAGCATCATTTATTGAAAAGATTCTTCTCTTGCAGTGGTTATTAGTGGAGACTGTTGAAAATGAGTTGGTTGAGAAATTGAGGTTTTGTTTCTAGAATTGCTATCATGTTCAATTGGTCCATATGCCTGTTCTTGTACCAGAGCCAGGCTATTTTGATTACTGTAATCTTACAGAAAAGTTTAAAGCCTGGAAGTGTGATACTTTCCACTTTGTTTCTTTGGCTAAGGATTGTTTTTATGCTTTCATATGAATTTGTGTATTGTCATTTCTTGATCTAAGAATGATGTTGGTAATTTAATGGATATTGCACAGAATACCTTTGGTAGTACGGACATCTTAACAATGTTGATTCTTCCTATCCGTGAGCATGGAATATTTTTCCATTTGTTTGTGACTTGTAGTATTTCTTTGAGCAATGTTTTGGGAGTTTTCATTGTAAAGGTCTTTCACTTCTCTAGTTAGGAAGATGCCAAGGTATTCCATTTTTTGTGTGTGGCTATTGTGAATGGGATTGTCCTTTTTATTTGATTCTGTGCCTGTTTCTTGTTGATATATAAGACTGCAACTGTATTTTGCACATTTATTTTTACTCCAAGACTTTAACAAAGTCCTTTATCAGTTCAAGCAGGTTTTTGACAGATTCTCTTGGATTTTTGAAGTATAGGATTATATTGTCAGCAAAGAGGGATAACTTGACTTCTTTTCCTATCTCAGTACCTCTGATTTCCTTCTCTTGTCTAGTTGCTCTAGCTAGGATTTCCAACACAATGTTGAACAGGAGGTGTGAGATGGGGCAGCCTTGTCTTATTCTGGTTTTCAGAAAGAATGTTTCCAGTTTATATCCATTTGACAATATGGTGGCTGTGGGTTTATTATGGATGGTGCTTATTATTTTGAGGTATGTTCCTTCTATGCCTAGGTGTTTGAGGGTTTTTATCAAGAAGGGATGCAGGATTTTATCAAAAGCTGTTTTTGCATCTAATGATATAATCACGTGGTTCTTTTTTTTTTTACATCTGTTGATGTATTTAATTACATTTATGATCTTGCAGATGTTGTATCAGCCCGGCATCCCAGGGATGAAGTTTACTTGTTCATGGTGGATGATTTTGAGATACATTGTGGAATTCAATTTGCTAGAATCTTGTTGAGGTTTTGACATCTATGTTTATCAGGGATATTGGCCCATAGGTCTCTTTTTTTGTTGGATCTTTACCCAGTTTGGGTTTCAGTGTGATGTTAGCTTCATAAAATGATTTGGGAGAGAGTACCAACTTTCTCAATTGCCTGGAATGCTTTTATTCTATTTTATTTTTTGAGCTGCAGTGTCACTCTGTCACCTAGATTGGAGTGCAGTGGCAAGCTCATGGCCACCGCAGACTCAACCTTCTGGCCTTAGGCGATCCTTCTGCCTCAGCCTTCCAAGTAGCTGAAATACAGACTCATATTAGCACACCTGACTATGGAATGCTTTCAATAAATTTGGTACCATCTCCTCCTTGGATGTTTTATACAATTTTGCTGGAAAGTTAGCTGGTCCAGGAATTTTTTTTTTTTTTTGTAGGTAACTTTCTTATGATGGAATCGATTTCCTGGGTTGTTATTGGGTCTCGGTTTATTCGTGTTTCAACCTTGGAGGTTGTGTGATGTCAGAAAGTCCTCCATTTAATTAAGGTTATCAAGTTTGCTTCTATACAGGTGTGCATAGTAATCCCTGACAATCTTTTGTATTTCTTTGGCATCAGCAGTGATCTGATCTGTTACATTTCTGATTGTGTTTATTTGGGCTCTCCCCCCTCTTTTTCTTGGTCATTCTGGGTAAAGTTTCATCAATCTTGCTTATTATTTCAAAAAAACCACCTTTTGTTTTGTTGATTTTTTTCTATGATATTTTTGTCTTCTATATCATGTATTTGGGCTTTTACTTTGGTGATCTGGATTCTTCTGCTAAAGCTAGAAACATTTCCCTGAAAACTGGAACAAGACAAGGCTGCCCATTCTCAACAATCTTGTCCAATGTTGTGTTGGAAGTCCTAACTTGAGCAATTAGGTAAAAGAAGGGCATCAGGAGTATCCAAATAGGAAAAGAGGAAGTCAAGTTATCCCTCTTTGCTGATGATATGATTCTATACCTTGAAAATCCAAGAGAATCTGTCAAAAACCTGCTTGCACTGATAAAGGACTTTTGAAAAGTCTCAGGGCACAAAATAAATGTGCAAAAGACAGTTGCATTCGAGTACATCAACAACAAGCAGGCTGAGATACAAATAAAAAAGCACAACCCCATTCACAATAGCCACCAAAAAAATGAAATACTTCAGCATCTTCCTAAACAGAAAAGCGAAAGACCTTTGCAATGAGAATTACAAACACCACTCCAAGAAATCAAAGAAGACAAAAACAAATGAGAATATCCCATGCTCATGAATAGGAAGAATCAACATCGTTAAGATGTCCATACTACCAAAGGCAATCTACAGATTCAACGCAGTACCCATTAAGCTACCAGCATCATTCTTCTCAGACCTGGAAATGACAATACAGAAATTTATATGGAAACAAATGACCACAGATAGCCAAAACAATCCTTAGCAAAAGAAACATAGCAGAAGGTATCACACTTCCAAACTTCAAACTTTACTATAAGGGTACAGTTATCAAAACAGCCTGATATTGGTACAAGAACAGGCACATAAACCAATGGAACAGGACAGAGATTCTGGAGGCAGAGCCTCAATTCCTAAACAAACTCATCTTTGACAAAACCTCCAACAACAACCACTGGGGAGAGGAGAACCTATTCAGTAAATGGTGTGGGAAAACTGGTTGAAAACATGCAGAAGATTGAAACAGGATCCCTACATATCACCATACACAAAAATTAACTCTAAGTGGATCAAAGACCTAAACTGAAAACCTCAAACTGTAAAAACCATAGAAAATGCTGGAGACACTCTTATGAATGTTGGAACTGGCAACCGATTTCTGATCAAAACCCGAAGTGCCCAGGTCATAAGACATAAGATAGACAAGTGGGTCCTCATTAAACTGACAAGCTTCTGAAAAGCCAGGGAAACCATCAGGAGAGCAGGGAGACAACTCACAGAATGGGAAAAAAATATTTGTCAACTGTGTATCTGACAAAGGCCTAACATCTAGGATCTACAAGAACTCAAATGGGCCAAAAGGACAAAACATACAACCCCTTTAAAAAGTGGGCAAAAGACATGAATAGACACTTCTCAGAAGAAGACATATGGGCAACCAACAGACACATGAAAAAGTGCTCAGCCTCACTCATCATCAGAGAAATGCAAATCAAAACCATATTGGGATACCACCTAACCCCTGTGAGAATCATCATCATTAATAGAACAAACAAAAACTGATGCTGACGAGGATGTGGAGAAAAATGAATGATCATACACTCCTGGTGGGAATGCAGACTAGTACAACCTCTTTGGAAGACAGTGTGGTGATTTCTGAAAGAACTAGAAATTGACCTTTCATATGACCCAGCAATTCCACTATTGGGAACATACCCAGAGGAACTCAAATTATTCTACAAAAAAGATACCTGCACACGCATGTTTGTTGCAACTCTATTCACAATAGCAAAAACATGGAACAAACTGTGTTGCCCATCGAAGCTGAACTGGATAAAAAAAATGTGGTACATATAAACAATGGAATATTATTCAGTCATAAAGAAGGAGAAATATATGAACTTTGTAGCAAATTGGATGGATTTGGAGTTGATCATACTCAGTGATTTATCACAGAAACAAAGAACTGAGTTCCATATGCTCTCACTCATAAGGTAAGCTTGAACAACTATAATACTATAAGAAAGTTATTGACAGAAGCAGAAAACTGTCAGGAGAAAGGGGGTGGGACTGGCAGTTGAGGGAAACTGCTAGAGGAGGGAGGGGCATACCTCATCAACAAGAGTACCTGCATGATCAATGTTTATATACCTAATCCCAAATTGTACCCCACATCTTTACAATAAATAAAGAAATTAAAAAAAAATCTTCCCAGAGATTCAGTCCCTAAGGGAGTATACAACTTCCAGATACATGTTTGATGCATGCAAACATACATCAACCCAAAAGTTAAAAGAAAAAAAAAAACTTTTTAAGAGCCTCATGATGGGGATAAACAATCACATTTCAATAATCAGCCTGAACATAAATGGACTAAATGCACCGCTTAAAAGACACAAAATGGCAAACTGGATAAAAAATCATGATCCAATAATTTGCTGCATCCAGGAAACTCATCTCTCCACAAGGGACACACAGACTCAATTTAGAGGATGGTATATAAATTTCCAAGTGAATGGATCACAAAAGAAGGCAGGAGTCATGATCTTAATATCACACAAAACAACTTTTAAACTATCAAAAATTTAAAAAAATACAAAAGGACACTACATAATGATAAAAGGGTCAATGTGTCAACAAAAAATTCACCCTGAACATATATATGCATCCATACTAGCATTTGTGAAGCAACTACTAAGTAAACTAAAAAAAGATAATGAACCGGGCTCGGTGGCTCAGCCTGTAATCCCGCGCCTTTGGGAGGCCGAGGTGAGTGGATTGCCTGAGCCCGCAGGTTCGAGACCCGCCTGGGCAGCAAGACCTCATCTCTACATTAAATCAAAAAATCAGCCGGGCATGGTAGCGCATGCCTGTAATTCCGGCTACTTGGAAGGCTGAGGCGGAAGGATCACCAGAGTCCAGTAGGTTGAGGCTGCGGAGGCCGGAAGCAGCCACTGCACTCCAGTCTGGGCGACAGAGTGAGACTCCAACTCAAAAAAAAAAAAAGATAATGACTCTAATAATTATATAACTGGGGACTTAAACACCCTGCTAATATCTAGATAGATCATCAAGGTAACAAATCAACAAAGAGTTTTAGAGCCTCAATTTGACCCTTGGCCAAATGTATTTAATACATTAATCTACAGAACACTCCTCCCCAAAATCACAGAATATAATTAAACTCATCACCACATGGAACATACTCCAAGATTGATCATATGTTCTGTCATAAATCAAGCATAAACAAATTTCACAAGATTGAAATATTTTCATGTACCTTCTCAGACCACAGTATAATAAAAATAAATATCAATACCAACAATACTCCCCCAAATTTACAAAGACATGGATACTAAATAGCATAAGCTGAATGACTAATAGGTCAACATATGAATCAAAAAACAGAAGTTAGGATTCCTAGACACACAAAAATAAATAAACTTCTTACTAAAACCCCTGGGATGCCATGAAAACAGTTCTAAAAGGAGAATTTATATCTCTATGAACACACATCAAGAAAATGGAAAAATCACAAGTTAATAACTTAACAAATCACCTAAGGGTGCTGGAAAGACATGATTACCAAAACAATAGCTTTAGCAGAAGAATCCAGATCACCAAAGTAAAAGCCCAAATACATGATATAGAAGACAAAAATATCATAGAAAAAAATCAACAAAACAAAAGCTGGTTTTTTGAAATAATAAGCAAGATTGATGAAACTTTACCCAGAATGACCAAGAAAAAGAGGGGGAGAGCCCAAATAAACACAATCAGAAATGTAACAGATCAGATCACTGCTGATGCCAAAGAAATACAAAAGATTGTCAGGGATTACTATGCACACCTGTATAGAAGCAAACTTGATAACCTTAATTAAATGGAGGACTTTCTGACATCACACAACCTCCAAGGTTGAAACACGAATAAACCGAGACCCAATAACAACCCAGGAAATCGATTCCATCATAAGAAAGTTACCTACAAAAAAAAAAAAAATTCCTGGACCAGCTAACTTTCCAGCAAAATTGTATAAAACATCCAAGGAGGAGATGGTACCAAATTTATTGAAAGCATTCCATAGTCAGGTGTGCTAATATGAGTCTGTATTTCAGCTACTTGGAAGGCTGAGGCAGAAGGATCGCCTAAGGCCAGAAGGTTGAGTCTGCGGTGGCCATGAGCTTGCCACTGCACTCCAATCTAGGTGACAGAGTGACACTGCAGCTCAAAAAAATAAAATAGAATAAAAGCATTCCAGGCAATTGAGAAAGTTGGTACTCTCTCCCAAATCATTTTATGAAGCTAACATCACACTGAAACCCAAACTGGGTAAAGATCCAACAAAAAAAGAGACCTATGGGCCAATATCCCTGATAAACATAGATGTCAAAACCTCAACAAGATTCTAGCAAATTGAATTCCACAATGTATCTCAAAATCATCCACCATGAACAAGTAAACTTCATCCCTGGGATGCCGGGCTGATACAACATCTGCAAGATCATAAATGTAATTAAATACATCAACAGATGTAAAAAAAAAAGAACCACGTGATTATATCATTAGATGCAAAAACAGCTTTTGATAAAATCCTGCATCCCTTCTTGATAAAAACCCTCAAACACCTAGGCATAGAAGGAACATACCTCAAAATAATAAGCACCATCCATAATAAACCCACAGCCACCATATTGTCAAATGGATATAAACTGGAAACATTCTTTCTGAAAACCAGAATAAGACAAGGCTGCCCCATCTCACACCTCCTGTTCAACATTGTGTTGGAAATCCTAGCTAGAGCAACTAGACAAGAGAAGGAAATCAGAGGTACTGAGATAGGAAAAGAAGTCAAGTTATCCCTCTTTGCTGACAATATAATCCTATACTTCAAAAATCCAAGAGAATCTGTCAAAAACCTGCTTGAACTGATAAAAGACTTTGTTAAAGTCTTGGAGTAAAAATAAATGTGCAAAATACAGTTGCAGTCTTATATATCAACAAGAAACAGGCACAGAATCAAATAAAAAGGACAATCCCATTCACAATAGCCACACACAAAAATGGAATACCTTGGCATCTTCCTAACTAGAGAAGTGAAAGACCTTTACAATGAAAACTACAAAACATTGCTCAAAGAAATACTACAAGTCACAAACAAATGGAAAAATATTCCATGCTCACGGATAGGAAGAATCAACATTGTTAAGATGTCCGTACTACCAAAGGTATTCTGTGCAATATCCATTAAATTACCAACATCATTCTTAGATCAAGAAATGACAATACACAAATTCATATGAAAGCATAAAAACAATCCTTAGCCAAAGAAACAAAGTGGAAAGTATCACACTTCCAGGCTTTAAACTTTACTGTAAGATTACAGTAATCAAAATAGCCTGGCTCTGGTACAAGAACAGGCATATGGACCAATTGAACATGATAGCAATTCTAGAAACAAAACCTCAATTTCTCAACCAACTCATTTTCAACAGTCTCCACTAATAACCACTGCAAGAGAAGAATCTTTTCAATAAATGATGCTGGGAAAACAGACTGACCACACGCAGAAGATTGAAACAGAACACCTACCTAACACCATACACAAAAAACCAACTCTATATGGATCAAACATGTAAACATACAGCCTCAAAGTAGAAGAATTGTAGGAAATGCAAGAGACGCCTTGACAGAAATTCGAGTAGGCAACCAATTCCTGGTCAAAACCCCAAGTGCCCGTGCTTTAAGAGATAGGACAGACAAGTGGGACCTCATTAAGCTGAAAACCTTCTGCAAAGCAGAAGAAACCATCAAGAGTGTGGGAAGAGAGACCACAGAATGGGAAAATAATATTTGCCAACTGTATATCTGACAAAGTCCTAACATTCAGGATCTACAAGGAACTCAAACATGCTGACAAAAAACAAAAGCCCCATTAAAAAGCGGGCAAAAGACATGAATAGACACTTCTTAAAAGAACACATATGGGCAGCCAACAAAACCATGAAAAGTGTTCAGCCTCACTCATCATCAGAGAAACATAAATCAAAACCACATTAAAATACCACCTAACCCAAGTAGGAATGACCATTATTACTAAAACAAACAACAACAGATACCAGAGAGGAAGCAGAAAAAAGGGTATACTCTACACTGCTGGTGAGAATGTAAACAAGTTCAACCTCTCTGGAAAACAGTGTGGAAATTTCTAAAAGAACTAGAAATTGATTTTCTATATGACTCTGCAATCCCCCTACTGGGAATATACCTGGAGGAACTCAAATCATTCTATCAAAAAGATATTTGCACAAGCATGTATACTGCAGCACTATTCACAATAGCAAAAACATGGAACCAACTGTGCTACTCATAGAAACTGGACTGGATTTTTTAAAATGTGCTATATATATATAGGTTATTAATAACAGAATAGGTTATTACACAACCAGAGAGAAGGATAAACATATGAACTTCACAGAAACTTGGATGGATTTAGAGTCTAAAATACTCAGTGATCTATCACACAAACAAAGAACAGAACACCACTCATAAGTGGACTCTGAACATTTAACATAATACTATATGAAAGGGATTGGCAGTAGTGGCATACTGCCAGGGTGAGAGGGGATACAATATCAATAATGGTACTTTATCTCAAACTAGGAAAAGGAGAGACCAAAGGGAGACCCAAATGCTACCTACATGATGTCCACTTGTATACCTAATTCTGAATTGTGCCCCACATCTTTGAAAAAATAAATAAACAAAATAAGTACGTAATACATTAGAATTCTTTGTTTTTTTTTTCAAGTCACTAATACTTGATAACAAGTATATAGAACTCATGGCATTATTTTATTAGTGATTAACTTTTAAATATTGATTTAATTTGTTTAAGGACTATAGCTACATACAAAAATTGCATTTCTTTTAATGCAAATAAGTTAATTTTGTTCTAAAATATCAATTTAATCAAAATTTTCATGCTTTTGGAATACACTTATAAAACATTCCATTTTATTCAATGTGTGCTTATATCATTTTGTCTTTCATAATACTATATATTTGTGTCTTTTCTCTAGCTCATCCTAATTTATTTCCAGAGGTTTTTCTATTTTATTAATTTTATAAAGAATCAATTTTTGGCTTGATATTTCCTTTCTGTGTTACCTTTTTTTTTTTTTTCCCTTACAATCTGCTATTTTTTTCAACTTGTATATATTCCTCTCTCAATACATGAACCTTAAATATTTTAATTTATGATGATTACTTTAAACATTATTATAGTTCTGTATTTATTTATACTTAATCGGTATATCCTTTGCAATGGATTGAATGTTCAAGAATTTCCAAAATCCATTTGTTGGTATCCTAATCCCCAAGGTGATGACATTGGGAAATGGAACCCATGAGAGGTGATAAGATCATGAGGGAAGAGTCTTCATGATTAGGATTAGTGCCTTTATAAAAGGGACTCCAGAGAGATAGATACATGAGAAGGCTCTGTCTATGAGACAGAAAACAGTCTTTTACATGACATCACATGTATGAATGCCTTTATCTTGCAATTCTCAGCCTCTATAACTATCTGAAGTAAATGTCTGTTGTTTATAAGCTACCCAGAGTATGGTATTTTTGTTATAGCAGTGTGAAAGGACTAAGACGTCCACCAAAACCCTTCTTATTTTTACTTTATTGCAAAATTAAGACATAAATTTTTTTCCATACGTTTGCTAATTTTCTGGCTCATATTCCTACTTATGTTACAGATCCTCTTTAAGGAATAATTTTCTTTTTCCTGAAGTATATCATTACAAATGTATTTAATTAGGGATGGCTTATTGTAAACTTTTTGGTTTGTTTTAAAAATATCTTTATTTCATCTTTGTTTGCAAAGGTCACTTTAATTAAGTATAAAAGTATAGGTTGCTAGTCATTGCCTCTCAGACTTTTAAGCTACCTTTGCATTTGTATGTTTTCTTTTTTTATTTTAAAGATGTGGGAACAATAATTTAGGACTAGGTATATTGTTGGGCTACCAGATTCTGATTATGTTTTTAAGAACATTTTAATTCCACTTTTTTGTATCTTTTTACACTTCTTTAGTTGAATGTTGCTTTATTTCTATTCTTGCTACATTTTAATTGGAAAAGAATTCGGGACAAAAGATTGCATTTCTCAGAATATATTTGGATATTCTAGTAAAATTTAAATGTAGGTAACTTTCTAAATAACCTATTTTTTTAAATAGTTTCCTCTGGTTGTGCTTGTTCAATGGAGTTTCACCAATTTAGGAAGAAATTATTATAAAATATGAATTATTGTAATGTATTCATGAGAATGTCAAAATTTTATTTGCTTATATCTTATAGAAAATAAACTCTAGATTTTCTAGAGCAATCTCTGCTTACAATATTCTGCCTTGTCACCCTACTGTATAGTATAACTATGCATCTAGATTTTTATTGAACTATATTCACAAATTTTGCAGAGTCAGTGAAAGATGGGTCTAGCTGCGGGCACTCAAAAATAATTTTATCAGCCAAGATAGTTTTGAATTCATAAAAATAGAAAATACTATTCAGTGTTTCTGCTCTTCTTATATGTATGCAATCACTTGGTTCTAATGAATTTTTAATGATTTTCAAATCATAACAAATCATGTTAATGGGTATGTATGTTCATGTATTTAAAGGACAACTGAAAGAACAATTAACATCAAAATGGAGCTACTCACAAAAGTAAAACTTATAAGATTGCAAGTTAGTGCTTAATTATAGGTTATTCTACTGATACTACCCACTTGCAATACATTGTACCATGATATTTGGAGATTTCCTTTGTACATTAAGGCTGGGATCTGATTGACATAAACCTGGAATTTTAGCTTCTACTACAGAATCAGACTAAACTTAGCAGACTTTCCAATCTCCAAATGGAGCTGATTCATTGATAAATTGGGAATTTCCTGGATGGTGCAACAAATTTCAAGACCGGATGATTGAATATTCTCTTGCTCTGGGTCTTTCTGCACCTTGGAGACAACAAAATCTTCATGCAGGTATGTAAGTTAGCCCATCTACTGAAAGACCCCCAAAAGCTACTAGTTTTGAGAGGAACCTAGAACAAGAGAAGGCTCTGCAACAGGTCCAAGCTGTGGTACAAGAAGTTCTGCCACTTGGTCCATAAGATCTAGCATATACATTGGTGCTTAAAATAGTAGTAGCAGATGCGTACTTGTTTGGGGTCTTTGTCAGATTCCTATAGGTTAGTCACAGTTCTTAGGACTTTGGAACAAAGCCCTGTGGATAACTACTCTCCTTTCAAGAAGTAGCTTTTGAACTGTTACTGAAGCTAGTAGAAACTGAATATTTAATCATGGACCACAAATTAACCAAGTGACCTGAGCTTTTCATTATGAACTGGGAGCTAGTTAACACAACAGTCATGAAAGTAACCATTCATAGCAGCACTCCATATAGAAAGCAATGTACATACCTTAATTTTAAAATACTTAATTGCTAAAAAATTTTAACAATTATCTGAGCCTTCAGTGAGCTGGAAGCTTTTTGCAGAATGAGGGTCTTGTCGAGATGTTGATGGCTGCTTACTGATAGAGGTGACAATTGCTGAAGGCTGGGGTGGCTGTTGGTAACTTCTGAAAATAAGACAAGAAAGTTTGCTACGTCAATGGACTACTCTTTTCACGAAAGAGTTCTCTGGAGAATGTGAGGCTATTCAATAGCATTTTACCTATGATAGAATTTCTTTCAAAATTGGAGTTAATTCTTCTTAAACCCTGATGCTGATGTACAATTCTAAATCCTTTGTTGCAAGCTGGGCTCGGTGGCTCAGCCTGTAATCACAAGCCTTTGGGAGGCTGAGGTGAGTGGATTGCCTGAGCCTGCGGGTTCAAGACCCGCCTGGGCAGTGAGACCTCATCTCTACAATGAATCAAAAAATCAGCTGGGCGTGGTAGCGCATGCCTGTAATTCCAGCTACTAGGAAGGCTGAGGTGGAAGGATCGCCGGAGCCCAGCAGATCAAAGCTGCGGTGGCCGGGAGTGGCTACTGCACTCCAGACTGGGCAACAGAGTGAGACTCCAACTCAAAAAAATAAAATAAAAATAATAAATCCTTTGCTGTCATTTCAACAGAGTCCATAATATGTTCATGAGATTTCGTCTGAATAAACAACTTTGCTCATCTGTAAGAAGTGATGCCTCATCCATTCATGTTTATCATAAGGTGGCAGCAATTCAGTTACATCTTCAAGCTCCACTTCTGATTCTAGTTCTCTTGTTTGTTTTGTTTTTTTTTTAAATCACGTCTTCAGTTGCTTTCTCCACACGTGTTGAATCCCTCAAAGTCACCTATGAAGGTTAAATTTTTTCCTAACTCCTGCTAATGTTTATATTTTGACCATTTCCCATGAATCATAAATGTCCTTAGTGGCACCTAGATAATGATTTCTTGTCAAAGGGTTTTTGATTTACTTCATCCAAATTCATCAGAGAAATCACTAAGTATGGCAGTAAAGTTTTATAAAATGTATTTTATAATAAGACCTGAAAGTTAAATTCCTTTATTCCAGAGGCAACTGAATAAATGTGTTAGAAAGCATGAAAACAACAGTAAACTTGTTTGCACATATCTATCAGAATTCTTGGGTAACTAGGTACATTTTTAATGAGCAGTAATATTTTAAACAGAATCTTTTTTCCTGAGCAGTAGGTCTCAACAGTTGACTTAAAATATTTAGTAAATCATGCTGTAAACAGATGTACTTTCATGTAGGTTTTGTTGTGCCATTTATGGAGCATAGGTAAGGTCGATTTAGAATAATTATTAAGGGTTCTAGGATTTTAGGAATGACAAATGAATATTAGCTTCAACTTAATGTCATCAACTACATTTGACCTAACAAAAGTGTCAGCCTACCCTCTTAAGTTTTGAAGCCAGATATTGACTTGTCTTTAGCTATGTAAGTCCTATAGGGCATCTTTATCCAACAGAAAGTTATTTTGTCTACACTGAAATTCTGTTGATTAATATTGCCACCGTCATCAATAATCTTATCTATGCCTTTTGGATAACTTGCAGCAGTGTCCACATCAGCACTTGCTGCTTCACCTTGCGATTTTAAGTTGTGGAGTCTGCATTTTTTCTGTAAACTTCATGAACCAGCTTCTGCTAGCTTCAAAGTTTTCATCTGCAGCCCCCTTACCTCTCTCAAAATCAAAGAAAATTAGGACCTTTCTCTGTATTTGGTTTTGGCTTAAGGAAATTTTGTGACTGGTTTGATCTTCTATCCATATTATTCAAACTTTCTTCATATCAGCAAGAAGGTTGTTTCACTTTCTTATCAATTATGTGTTCACTGGATGATTGTCGGGGACCAGCCCCGACGGAGGGAAGGGTTAGGACCGCAACGGATGCTCCAGATGTCAAGAAGAGACCACTCGGAGGCGATTTCTTCTGGGAACAGTCTGATCAGGACTGAAGCCAACTTTATTCAAACTCCTTCCAACTTATATACCATTTTTCATACCCTCCAGCAGTGTAACAATCACTTGCTGGGGGCGTACACATCCTCACAAGATTGTCACAAGACTTTCAAATTCCATGCACACAATTACAATTCCATGATGCATGACGTGCTGCCCACAATGTAACAGGTACACAAATTAATCAATAGTTTCACAAGATGTTTCCCATAACTCATTCATGTTATGCTTTATGTTCTAAACTTCTTGATTAATTCTAAATTCTAATCAATCCAATGAGCTAAACTCTGATTAACATTAAATCTAAAACTAATAATCTCTAATGATTCTTAACAATTAAAACTATCAACTTATTATTACCTTAACTTTATTTTAATCTTTTATCCTTACTCAATTTATATTTATCCTATTAACTTACGCCTATATTCTTATTATTGTAACTTTCTAAGTTATAATCAAACACCACATTAAATATTACTTAACCTTACACCATAACTATGAACTTATTTTTATTATACTTATAACCTACTGATTTATAATATGCAATGTCCTAAAATCCTATACTAATTACCTAAAAACTTATCCTTAAACTAAAATCTTAACACTACTTTTATGAATTTCTTGTGTCTAAACTTTACTTCCTTATATACTTCATTACCTAACTCTTAACACTATGTATTATCTTAATTGAACTTCTAATAAACCTTATCACTAGCCTTAATATCCAAACTATAAACTTATTTCTATATTTTATAAAACTTAATAAATCTGTAATTCTATTTAAAAATCTAAATCTTATTTCCTGTTATGTGAAAGCTACCTGCGTCTGGGAACCTGTCACACTACTTTGGGACAATGAGCTGCACCGTTGCCATGACGATAACCGGGGGGCTGAATGCTTCAGTACGTGCAGAAACCAAGAACGTTCTGCTTGACCTAAGGCAACATAACAAAACTATTATCACAATTATAATGTTTAACTTTAACCTAAAGGAAAACTTTCTAGCAAGAACAAAGGCTGACTAACCAGTTTACCAGGAAATAACAGCTAAAAAATACCTCTGAGAAGAAAGAAACAGTTTAAGAAAAGAGGGAGAAATGGAAAATGATTTCTGCTGTGAATTTCTTTTAGTCCTGATTAAGTATTGTATATCACTGTATAAACTTTATTATTATGTGTATGCATTGGTCTTTTATTCATACGCCAATATAATAGTTGTAGTGCTCTTCTTATGCCAGAGGCAATTCTCCAGACAGGTCTCCATAGGCCTAAATGCATGTGGCCAAAATGCATGTGGCCAAGATGTTGGCTCCCAACAGATGATCATTTTTAATTTCCTTCAGTAACTTTTCTTTGCATACACAACTCGGCTAACTAATGGTGCAAAAGGTCTAATTTTCCAGCCTATCTTGGCTTTCAGCATGCCTTCATCACCTAGCTTGACATTTCTAGCTTTTGAATTAAAGTGAGAGATGTGAGACTCTTCCTTTCACTTGAACACTTAGAGGCCACTGTAGGGTAATTAATTGGTCTCATTTTGACATTGTGTCTCAGGAGACAGAGAAGCCCAAGGAGATGAAAAGAGATGGGGGAACAGCTGGTCAGTGGAGCAGTCAGAATACACACAACATTTGCTTATAGTTGAAGTGTGTCATCTTACATAAATGTGGTTCGGTACCCAAAACAATTACAATAGTAACGCCAAAGATTACTGATCACAGATCACCATAACAAATGCAATAATAATGAAAAAGTTTGAAATATTGTGAGAAATACCAAAATGTGGCAACAGAAAAGTAAAGGAAAGAAATCAGAAATAAATTCAAGGTTACTGTATTTGGAAAATGTGAAAATCTAAGTCATTTTTTTTTAGCAGCATAAACTTTTCAGCATGGGAAAAACTATTAGCTAACATTAGCCTTAAGAAAGAAGAAAGGGACTTAGTTAAATGACAGAATTATCAGCAAGTATCTTTCTTCTGAAAACTTAAATCACTTCTGAAATTACATACAAATATGCACTGTATAACCCGTAAAAAATAAGTACTGCCATTTAAGTAAATATATTATCTTGACATTTCTGCTTCTGGTTATGGCAATGTTCTGATACTGGACTTGTCCTCCATCTATAAAGAACTAGAAGCAAGACAAAACACATGAAACCACTGCTTTTTTTACTCTAAACAACAGACAGTGATGGAATATAATTCACAACATAAGGAAACAGAAGAGACATTACAAATGTTATAACACTAAACCTGTTACCTCAGCTTTTTGTTTGTGGGCGTATTTTTGGATTGTGGGCCATGGAGATGGAACATAAACAGTACACTATGTTCTAATTGAGGTTATAACCTAGAGGTTGGAGATTATAGAAGCAGAAGGGACTTGACTTTATCAGGCAAATCGGGGGAGAGAAGCGAGCTATGCAAGGAAAGAGCTCCTCACCAAATCTACTGATATGTCTTTAACTCTAGATGAATATTAAGCAGCATAATTGCAGGCTAAAACTCTATGTCTCTATGAACCTACTGAAGACGTGTCAGCAGAAAAATTTTCAGAAATCACTCAGAGATGGGAAACAAACATGATTGGACTACAGTGAGTAGAGAGAGCATGATGAAAGTCAGAGTTTTCAGTGGAGACCTTGAAGGACCAAACTTTAATAGCAGCCCTAATGTGGAGGTGACTCTAGACCAGAATACTTTCAGTAGGATTGGTATCAGTTCCTCTTTGTATGTTTTGTAGAAATCTGCTGGAAAGCCAACTGGTCCAGGGATTTTTTTGGTAGGTAGTCTTCATATGATAGAGTCAATTTCCCAGGTTGTTTTGGTCTATTTAATGTC
Organism: Cephalopachus bancanus; assembly: GCA_027257055.1. Classification (NCBI taxonomy): domain Eukaryota; kingdom Metazoa; phylum Chordata; class Mammalia; order Primates; family Tarsiidae; genus Cephalopachus; species Cephalopachus bancanus. The sequence goes on along the minus strand of JAPVLO010001665.1, from coordinate 63,232 downwards.
TCGATGTCTTCTTGTTTTAACCTGGGAAGGTTGTGTGCTGTCAGAAAATCCTCCATTTTATCTAGGTTATCAAGTTTGTTTCCATATAGGTGTACATAGTTATCTCTGATAATCCTTTGTCTTTCTTTGGGGTTAGTTGTGATTTGATCTTTTGTATTTCTAATTGTGTTTATTTGGGCTTTTTCTCTCTTTTTCTTGGTCATTCTGGCTAGAGGCCCACCAATCTTGTTAATTCCTTCAAAGAACCAGCTTTTTGTTTTGTTGATGTTTTCTATAATATTTTTGTCTTCTATGACCCATATTTGGGCTCTGATTCTTGTGATTTGGGTTTTTCTGCTAAAGTTGGAGTTCTCCTGGTCCTCTCTTTCCAGCTCCCTTAGGTGATCTGTTAGGTTTTCCACTTGTGGTCTTTCCATTTTCCTGATGTGTGCTCATAGAGACATAAATTCCCCTGTGAGAACTGATTTCATGGCATCCCAGAGGTTTTGGTAAGATGTTTCTTCATTTTCATCTGTTTCCAGAAATTTTTCAGTTTATTCTCTGATTTCGCTGTTGACCCATTCATTGTTCAGCATCATGCAGTTTAATGTGCATGTCTTTGTGGGCTTTGGGGAAGTGTTATTGGTTTTGATATTTATTTTTATTCCACTGTGGTCTGAGAATGAGCATGGAAAGGTTTCAACTTTATGAAAATTGTTTAAGCTTGATTTATGACCAAGGATGTGATCGATCTTGGAGTATGTTCCATGTGGTGATGGGCAGAATGTATATTCTGTGGTTATTGGGTAGAATAATCTGTAGGTATCTACTAAGTCCATTTGTTCAAGTGTCAAGTTTCATTCTGGATCTCCTTGTTGACTTTTTACCTTGATGGTCTATCTATGGCTGTCACTGGGGTATTCAATTCCCATTCTATGTTAGCATTAGAGTCAATATCTTTTTTCAGTTTATTTAGTAGTTACTTTATAAATGCTGGTACTCCTGTGTTGGGTGCATATATATTTAGAATGGATATTTCTTGTTGATAAATTGAACATTTTTTCATTATGTAGTGTCATTTTGCATCTTTTAAATTTTTGATCACTTAAAGGTTGTTTTGTCTGATATTAAGATTGCAAGTCCTGCCTTCTTTTGTGACCCATTTGCCTGGAAACTCATTTTCTATTCTTTAACTTTGAGTCTGTGTGCATACTTTGTAGTGGGGTGAGTATCCTGGATACAGCAAATAATGGGGTCATGGTTTCTTATCTAGTCTGCCATTCTGTGTCTTTTCAGTGGTGTATTTAGTACATTCACATTTAGTCTGATAATTGGAATGTGATTGCTTATCCCTGTCATGAGGTTCTTATGAAGTTTTTTCTTTGCTTGTATGTTTTCTTTTGGATTTGGGGTTAGTGCACACTTTTTTTTTTCAATTTTCTTGTTGTACTGTATTCTCTGTTGATTTTGTGCTCTGCTGTTCTCTTGGGAAGTTTGTAGTGATTTTTTCTTTCTTTCTTCTGTGCTTAATACCTTTTTAAGTGTCTCCTGTGGAGCTGGTCTGGAAGCTGCATAATCTCTTAGGGATTGGATGTCTGGGAAGGATTTTAATTCACCATCATTGATGAAACTGAGCTTGGCTAGATAGGAAATTCTTGGTTTAAATTGCTTATCTTTGAGGACTTTGAATATAGGGCTCCAATCCCTTCTTGCTTGTAGTGTTTCTGACAATAAATCTGCTGCTATTCTGATTGGTTTTCCTCAGTAAATAGTCTGGTCTTTCTCTCTTGCTGCCTTTAGGATTTTTTCTTTCGTACCTTCATTGTGTAGTGAATTACTACGTGGCTAGGGGCTGGTTTTCCCATTTGATGTCTTTTGGGGGTTCTCTATATCTCTTGTACTTGACTGGTCACATCTCTGGTGGGATGGGGAAAGTTCTCTTGGATTACTTGGAATACTTGTTCCAAGTTGCGCTCATTTTTCCTTTCTTCTTCTGGGATAACAGTCAGGCGTAGGTTTTGCCTCTTGGTATAATCACACATCTCTTGTAGGCTTTGTTCCTTCTTTTGCAGTCTTTTTTCCATGTTTTTTATGTTTTTTACTGATCAGGTTAATTCCATGTTCTGGTCTTCAAGTTCTTTCTTCTGAGATTCTTTCTTCAGCTAGATTGATTCTGCTTTCCATCTTGTCATCTTGTTGTTTATTTCCTGGGTGAATTTTTTTTTGCCAGAATCTCTGTTACAAGTCTTTCAGTGTTGCATCTTGTCTTTCTTGATGCTTATTCACTCTTTTCAACCATTCCCTGATCCCTGTCATATTCTGGGGCCAGTCATTGGTGACTTCCATTGTTTGAACACCAAAGTCTAATTTCTTAGGAGTTTTGTCTCTGGTAGACTTGGAATTGCCTGAGGTCTTCCTTTGACTTTTCCTCATTTGTGACAGATATCTTGTGGTTGTTGTTATTTTTTCTCATTAGTTTTGTCATTCAGTGTCAGTGGGAGAGGCTTTCCATTCTGATGTTTGCTCAGTCCTCTATTCCCTGATCCAGGTTCTGGATTTGTTCTATTTTAAAATAGAATGGTGGATGGGAAGCTTTGCTGTCTCTTGTAGTTTTTTGAAACCCGAGTAAAGTGGGTAATGGGGTGCTGGGAGTCAGATGCTACTTGCAATTTAAAATGTTCACTTATTGTGGTATGTTTTCCCTAAGATCCACTCCCTATCACCACTGTATATGATGATGCAAAGCAGAAACCAACCCACACCACAAAACAATCTGCAATAATAACAAAGTGAGACAAAACAAACCACCACAATAGAAAAACCCCAAGAAAACTAAACACACACACACATGTCTAGTATGAAGTACATAGAGTAGAAATACAAGAAGATCAAAGGGGTAGAATAAGGAAATAGAAAAAAGGGAAAAAAAGGTGGGGGAATTCAGGTGGAACCCTCACACCTCACACATATATTGACACATCTCTTAAATTGTAAAGAAATGAATATTAAAAAAACCCCAGAAGAACAATGGAGCAAAACCCAACAGCAAAATCAAAAGATGAATAATTAATCATTCACATGCACACATAGACAAAGAATGACAAATAAAAGCAGAATGAAATGAAGAAAGCAAATAAAGAAAAAAAATTGGAGGAGGGGATACATTTCAAAGCCTCACATACACATTCATGCACAAAGGAAAAATATTTTTAAAATAGGTGAACTAACAGATTTTTTAAAATTAAAAAATAATTGAAAATTTAAAAAAACCCAAAACATAACAAAAAAAAAAAAAAAACAGAACCAAAGACAAGAAAATCTGTCCTCTTGTGGCATGTTTTGTAGTTGTTCCTCTAATCAGATCTCTTCTGCAGAGTCACGTATTTCACTCTCTCCTCAGGGAGTGGAGCAGAGGAGGAGGAGGGACAGTGAGGTGAGACTGCAGTCCTCCCTTCCCACTCTCCAATGATCAGGAAGATCTCTGGTGGGGATGTACAGAATAGGCTCTCCCCAGGTATGAACTCTCACGAGGTTGTCCCAGCCAGGCCTATCCTGGAATGGGGTTCTCCTACTGCAAATAATATCCAGGCTTCATCTGGGTTTGTCCCTCTCAGTTGTGGCCCAACTATGTGGGTCTGATGTTCAGAAGATTGCTGGGAAGGAGGGCATTTGTATCAGCCAGGACTCACCACTGATCTCTTTGGAGTTCTTTCTCATTCTTTTCTGGCTACACCCTTTGTCCCATGGTTGGATCAGGGTAGGGGGTGGGGCACCTGGAACTCACCACTCTCAGGTCCCTCTGAAATTTGTGCTCTCAGGATATTTCCTCTGAATCACAATCCAGCCCTGAGTAGTTGATCTGCCATTCAGAGATCCACTCTCTGGGTTGCTTCAGCAGTCCCTTCCAGCACCTTGTTAGGTCTCTCTCCTATTTCAATGCTAAGGGACTGCCTAGGGCAATTGTTTGCATGTTGCTTAGGCAAAGAATTGGAGGCCCCCCGGGGGGGGGCTGAGCAATGCAAACTTCTGCCAGAAAAATGGCTGTGGTGGGTGGTTCCTTACTAGGCATGTATTTCTCTCTTTGGAATCCCTTAATTCTCTCTCTCCATAAAGCAAATCGTGCACTCCAGTGGGTCTGGTATGCCAGGTGATCATGTGCACTAGGCTCCAGGTGCTGAGGATCAGCTGAATTCAGCAGACTTTTCTCAGGTGCATTCCCACAGTAGATGTTTCTGTAGCATTCTTGGGAGCTGAGCTCTAATTTCAGGGTAGTGGGACCCTGCAATTGCCCTCAGAGGGGGTGACCCAGGCCAAGTATCCCCTCAGATGGACCTTCATGCTTCCACCAGCACCCACCTACTCTAAGGTTTTTTTTTCCAACAATCCTGAGGAGTTAGTTGCTTGGACACTGTGTTATATGGTGCCTGAGACTCTGGCTCCTGGAGTTCATCACTTTATCTTATGTTACACTTATTGAGATAGTTTAATCCATGGATTTGAATGAGGATGACTATATAATTTCTCACCCAAATCAAGACACTTTAAAAGTGTAAAGTGTATGCTATATATCACTCTGAGGAAATAATGGCAGCAGACTGAGTTTGTCTTTTATTCCTTCCTCAATATGTTACCAGACAGAATAACTACAGCAGCCACAAGAAATGTGAGTTTGTAGTCAACATAATTAGATGCCTGAGGAATATAACAACTGAAAAGAAATACAACAAACTAAACATAAAACTCCTGTATCAAAACTGTTGAAACACATTGACTAAGATTTCAAATTAAGCACGAGAAAAGCCTTACAGATATCATGACAGAAGGGACAATGTTGAAACATGAAATGAGAGTAAGAAACTATAAGGAAAAAACTCAAGAGGAAATCCTCTTGTTTCATAAATCATAGTTGCAAAAGTATAGCTGTTGAAAGCATATACATTGGTGAGTACATGTGAAAAGGTAATTCAGAGTTGAAAAATTAGAATAAGAAATTTACCCAGAAAATAATAGCACAACCTCTATGGAAAACAACATGAAGATTTCCAAGGAAATAAAAGTAGATCTACCATTTGATCCAATGATACCATTACTGGGTATTTACCCAAAGGAAAAGACTTCTGCATTCATATGTTTATCACATCACAATTCATAATTCACAAATTTATTAAATCAACCTAACTGCCTATTAAATGGTAAGTAGATAAAGAAAATGTGTCATACACACACACACGTGCACACACACACACAAACACACGCCATGGAATACTACTCAGACATTAAAATAATGAAATAATGTAATATTACTCAGCTGTAAATAATGAAATACTATCTTTTGAGGAACTTGGAGGGAACTGGAGGTCATTATCCTAAGTGAAATAACTCAGGAAGAGAAAACCATATACTACATGTTTTCACATGTAAGTGGGAGCTAAGCTATGGGTACAAAATGCATACAGAATGGTATAATAGATTTAGAAGATTCAAATTGGGGGAAAGAAGAAGAAGTGTGAGAGATAAATAACTATTTATTGGTAGCAATGTAAATTATTTGAGTGACAGGTACACTAAAGTCTAGTCACCACCATTATACAATTTATCCATGTAAGCAAAAGCCACTTATACCCCTAAAGTCATTGAAATTAAAAAAAAGAGAATAGAACATACCCAAGAAAAGCCAAGTGGTATAGTGCATAAAAAACAGATATGTATAATTATAGAAATCTAAAAGTCATTGAATAATGAAAATAAAGAAGATAACACTTTCAAAAATAATGAAAATACCTTTTTCAGAATTCAAGAAAGAAATTAGCTTTAATGAACTCATGGAGATAAAAAGAAAATTCTAAAAGCTTCCAGAAAGTAATAAGGACCTATGTGAGAGCAGACTGACATTGAAGTTATCTATACGAAGCAGAATATGTCTTTTGGAGTGTACACAGAGAACATATAAGAAAAGAGACCATACATATTACTTCATAGTGTCCACAGGATAAATATACTAAAAAATGTTTTCTGATTATATTTAAATATAATTAGGTTTTTAAAAATCCCACATTTGAAACAAAATCATGCATCTCTAAATAATTAAGTTAAAAAGACATCACAATAAATTTTTAAATACTTAGAGCTGATGGATAATAAAATGAGAAAATATGTGGAATACAATGAAGCAATATTTAGAAGAAAAATATAGATATATTATCATTAAGCAGAATTCAAGATGGTTAAAAGCAAATAGAGTATGCATTTAGCTAAAGAGGTTAAAGAGCAAAGGGAAAAATCAATGAAGTGATAAGGAAGCAAAACTTGTAGAGGAGGGAATAAATCAATGAACTGGAGAACAAAAAACCATGGAGAAGATTAACAAAACAAAACTATGGCTCTTTGAAAAGGCAATTATGATAAACATGTGACAATAATGATGAAGAATAAAGAGAAAATAAGTGTTCAAACAAAGAAAATGTACACAAAAGGAGCATAACTAAATGTACAAAATGGGAGCATAACTGAAAATTTTCAAAAGAATATTAAATTCATTTCTAAGCCAACACATCCAAAAATTTAGGTAAAATGGAAAAATTTCTAGATAAATGTAAATCACTAAAAGTGCAAGGAAAAAAATGCTTATATAGAAATAGAATGTCCAATTATGTAACAAAGAAATTGATCCGGTGTAAAGCAATCCCCTCTACCGAAAAGCCACAAGGTTCATGTAGGTTTTTTTTTTCCAGAAAAATGTTTAGACTCTTAATAGACTTTTCACAAAATCTATGTCAACATATAGAGTTTCTATTAATAGCTTGCTTAGTCTTTCTCTACCATAGTAATAAAAGCAGTGAGGTGACAGTCCAGGAACAAATGGGACAAAATTTTGACCTCAGAAATAGTCTTATGTAAAGTACATAACTAATGATTATTACATAAACAGAATAAGAATGAACTGTTTGATAGATAGCATTGAGAAAATCAGCTCACTATTTGGAGAAAAATAAAATGAGATTCCTACCTCAAATCATATTCAAGAATAGACTCTAAGTAGATTAAAAAGCTAAATATGCACATTGAAACTATAAAATTAGAAATTACATTTGTGAACTAAATGTGGGAAAATTCCATATTTCAAAAATAATACACAAGGCAAAAAGTTCTATCATGGGTAGAATAAAGAAAAACGATGACAAAGTTAGCAGGCACAAAACAGACTGGAAAAGTGTAATTGCAATGTCTAAAACGGACATGGAGGATGATTTGAATATATAAGGCAATAGACCATGCTTTTGAATGGCATTTCATGTGTCTTACTCCTTTTTGTATTGTCATAAAGGAATACCTGAGGTTGACTAACTTAAAAGAAAGAATGATATTTGAGTCCCAGTTTTGTAGGCTGCACAGAAAAAGCAGGTATCAACATCTGCTCCTAATGAGGGTCTCAGGCTGCTTTCATTCATGGAAGAATGTGAAGGGAAGCCAGCATGTGTAAAGATTACATGGGGAGAGAGGAAACCAGAGAGGGGTTGGGAAGTTGCTAAGCTCTTTCTGACAACCTACCCTTGTGAGAACTAATAGAGTACTCACATATCCCCACCTAGGGAGAGCATTAATCTGTCAACATCCAGACATCTCCCGTGAGGTGCCACCTCCAACATTAGTGATCAAATTTAAACATGTCTTTTTAGGTGAATGAACAACCAAACCATACCAGCATAATTTCAATTTTACTAAGAAAATTTAATTTTTGCCAAGTTGATCACAAATGTAATATAATCACATCAAAATTACAAATAATGTTGTTTAGAAATTTGATAAACTTACTCCAAACTATAGAATATCCCGAAGAAGCACATGCAAATGAAAAAGATAAAAACATGGGTACTTTGGGCAAAGTTCATGAATAGACAATTACAGAAGAGAAACCTCAAATGCTAGAATCATATAAACAGCTGCTCAAACTCATAAGTTATCAGAAAAATGCAAAGTAAAGCACAATGTAATATAGGTTGCCATCCATTAGCCTGGACAAAATTAGAAACTTTGATCATGCTAGGTGTTGGTTTGGCTGTGTATGTATCAGAATAATCATGCATTGTTGATGGGATGGAGACTAGTGTAACCACTGTGGAGAGCAACAGGAAGCACTCAGTAAAATAGAAAACATGGAACTCTATGGCCGATCAAGCCATCTCTTTTTTATATTCCCAGAAACATGCAAATAGGTCCACAGGAGATAAGTATAAGGATAACCACTCTGCAACACTGTTTGTGAAAGTGAAGGGATTGGAAGCAATATGACTGCTCCTCACTAAGGAGACAGACAGATGTATGTGTGCCGTGGAATAAATTCTGGATACCAGTTAAAAGGAACAACTAAAGATACACACAACAAGAAAGAAAAGTTTTATATTACTGAACTAAAAGGTTACTAGATGAGATATATCTTAATGCCGTGTAAGTATCTTTAATAATATATGTAGGCCAAGCAGAAATATGTATTTTACCAGAACACATACAAATATATAGATACTGTACATGAAGCACATTGAAATTGCTGCCTATGTGTATATATCTATAACTGCGTATAACTATCTGCATAGCTATATTCTATGATCTATAAAGAACTACTGAAAAAGCCTAAAATTTATGACAGTGGCAATGAGCATAGCAAATGCACAAATACTGGTTTCTAAAAAGAATCCGACACTTTGAAGAAATGACTAATTTTACGGAAAGGGAATGTTCAAAATGATGGGAACATGTCAAGTCAAAAGGACACAGGAGCCAGCTTTTAGGGACTCCCATTGATTAAATATGAGACCATTTGAACACCAAGCTAAATAATAATAGAAATGGATTGCAACTCATTTGAAAAAAAATAAAAATTAATCAGTTTATTGAGATAAGAAATAAAAGTAGGAATAACTCTCTTTTACAAAAGAATAATAGACATTAAGTGTCAAATAGACTAGTTTGAAAAAAGATCACAAATTTGCAACCATCATAATTAAAATTGATTCACACAATAATTACCAATGGATGCTAAAGCTAGTACATAAAAGCTTTATGTGGAACAACATATTGAACATTGATGTAGTTTGAATATAGACTCAAAGTTCTCCCTCAAATTACTCATGAATTATTAATGTAACAATATTGTCAATGAATAAATCTGGCAGCACTACTGTGCCAAGTGATCCATATTAACATCAACTAATATTAAGACCAACATGATACTATGCACTGAAAAGCATGCAATGTCATTTCCTGCCAAGTGATATTCCTTGAAAAATTGCATAATCATAATCTTATCACAAGGAACCAGCACACAAATGCTGGAATGAGGAACTTACTACAAAACAGAGGACCTGTATTCTAAAAATATCAGTGTCATGGAAGACAAAGTAAGGTTGAGAAACCATTCCAGCTGAAAGGTGAGTGAAGAAAATGAAAATTAAATGCAATGCAATGAATAATCCTGGAATGAATCGGACATCCAGTGACATTTTAAAAAATAGTGCTGTCACCCTCAGTCAGCAGCATGAGTAACTGATAAGAGATGATTTTACACAAATTATGGATGAGACCAAAGTGCCAGTCAAACCTTTCTAAGGGATCAGAGAAGTATCCTGGTTTCAGTGAGGAGACTAATCAGATTATTTGTGATCTAATTTATAGTAGTATGCACGTTTTAAAGAATAAAAAAAATGGAGTGAGAGAAGACTCACAAACACTGCATGTTCCCATTACCTCAGGCTCATAGAGCATTCCTGGACCTATGGGGAGGTGAAACCTAAAACAAAGGAGAGGCATAGATGATCTTTGGATCACTCAACTACCCTTTCCTGACTATCCTCATCAGCAAACCTTGACTGAGTTTTCTGAGAAAATATATATTTCTTTAGGGAAAAGAATCAACTATTATAAGCATTCCACCCCCTTCCAACTATAGCTCAGATTAAAATGAATAAACTGGCATTCAAATGGGTCAATTTAGCTCACCAATTTTTGAATGTGTGCCTGGAAATGGGGACATGCAAGTCTGCATAATAGATGCCCAACACACAGTGTCCATCATCTTATCACTCTGGGAAACAGTTTTGTGTTGTCAGTTAACCAGCATCAATTAGGACTTTCTACCATCTCCGAACCTCAGGAGAGATTTGAGCTATGGCATTTAATAGAAGAACCATAACATTTAATAGAAGAGTTACTTGATCAAAAAGTAGTGTTAAAGTTCCTATCTTTCCAAAAATGCATACAATTATTTCCTATCTTGTCATATAAAAGATTTTGTTATATATTTTTTATTTTTTGAGTTGGAGTCTCACTCTGTCACCCAGACTGGAGTGCAGTGGCCGCTCCCGGCCACCACAACCTCGACCTGCTGGGCTCCGGCAATCCTTCCGCCTCAGCCTTCTGAGTAGCTGGAACTACAGGCACGTGCTACCATGCCCGGCTAATTTTGATTTATTGTAGAGATGAGGTCTCACCAAGTTGCCCAGGTGCGTCTCGATTTTATATTTTAAGAGTCTGAATTCAAGTTGTTTCTGGAAGAGCTATCATGATTAGTCATGGCAAAAAATAAGAATATGAATATTCAGATATTGAGTGAATGGACATTTTAATCTTACAACTTATTTTTGTTAAATAAATCATCTCTCTCACACATCAGAGATATCTACAAGTAGATGTCAGACATTTTATTAGGCTTTCCTGGTGATAACTGAAATGTTTGGTGATTCCATTTTTGCATTGTCATCATCTGTGTCACTTCTAAACATTTTTTATAATGAAAATTATTCTACAAATGAACTTTTAGACATCACACATGCTTACTAGTAAACTTCAAATCTGCAAGTAATGAATACCTAAATGCCACAGAAAATGCTTTGGACATGACATGTCACAAATAACCACACCAGCATTGCGGGGGCCTTGTTAAAGATATCTTTAAGCCAGCATTTCCTAGAGTGTACATAATAAACCAGTTTAGAGAGGTAATATAATAAAGAACAGTCAGAAAACATAACCATATCATGCTTTATTTACATGTAAAAATGAATTCAAAATATACAAGATAATATTTGTTTAAATATATTTCTAATCTTAAGATAAAAAGGAACTTTCTACACAAAACACAAAACGTACAACTCTTAGGGGATACTAACTATATTTGACTGCATGAAGGTCATAAAGTTCTCTATAATAAGAAAGACATACTAGAGAAATTAGTTACACTACATATGTTATGGAAAATGGGCACACAATATTTAATTTTCAATCCAATGACAAAGATAAACACCGCAATTTTAAATAACTAAACATAGGTTTGTGAAAGATAAATTCCTGTTTTTCTATAGAAAATTATTTGTGTTAATTTGGGTTTTAACATTAAATTCATTTATAGAGCTTTGGCATTTTCAAAGCAGTTTCACACATATCATTTTACATGTCTTATTAATTCTTATTTAACCCCAATGGATACACATCTCAAATCTCATTGTTATTACCAGTCTAAAGATGAAAAATCACAAGTTTAAAGGGGTTTAATGACTTGCTGAGAGTCAAGTGAATATTCGATGTCAAAACCAAGCATTGATTTCTACTTTTACTCTAAATCAAAGACCACCTCCCTGGTCAGAAACGCCAATGGTTTTCACAGAGACTATGACAAATGCCTTCAACAACAACAACAATAAAAAACATACAAAAACAAGAAACAAAAATCCTTTATTGTGTTTGGTGTAGATTAAGAAAGTTAAATATTTGCCTCGCTCAAATTATTCAAATATACCCCAGCCTGATACCTCCATGCAGAAAAGCTACAGCTATGCAGACATACAATTTAATTAAATGGCATAGTGTAAACTATATCAGTGATCCATGGTGAAAAAGATCCTATTGGAGTAATATGAAAACTTTTTGTATTCATCTGTAGCTCTCTTTGTTTCCTATATAATCTTTGTATAGAATCAACAAATTATAACTGTAACAAGTTAATTGACTCTTTGGCAGGACTCTCTTTCCAATATTGACACAGGTTAGTGAACAGTTACATAAGTGGGAAAGACAGAGGCACAAGAAAAATCCCGACTATTTCTGCAATGGAGACAAAAACAATGCACTGTCTTGTTATTATTGGTAATATGCCATCAGATCTGTGTAACAGGAAGTACTCCAGGTGAGATCAATTAGAAACAAATTACAATTAATAAACTTCTAACAAGCATGAAGAGGTAAGAAAAAACATGTTTACTTTTACTGTCAGTCCCTTCTGCTCATGAACAAAATTCACAACAAAGACAATTAGACATTGTCCAGAAAACATGAGAAAGAACCACAAAGTGAAGAAGTAGCATCTTACATTCCTCTGTTAAATAAATAAACTTTTAATAAAAGTTACTCCCTTCTGAGGATATTTTTCATGCATTCAAGCTAGAAGATCACTTATTTCTTAATAGATGGAAATCTATATTCCAATATGACACTTGTCTGCAAATTCACTTAGCGTCACTCTTGTGTACCATCCCACACAAACATTTTGAAATCTTTCGATCATTTTCTTTTATTCTTCTGGCCTCAGTGCAAGACCTGTCTTCACAAGGAAAAGATGAGAGTCATCAATGGCTCCCTCTCTCCACACTCCAAAGTGACTTATTATTTTGCCCTATTTTATTTGGAATACCAATAAATGCCAAAGCATATTATTAGAGATTCATCTCATGCAACAGTAAATTGACCAGTTCATTTGAACAGCAAAATTATTTGACTTTAAAACATATAGTAAACATGACTTAGGCCACTGAAAGATAATATTTTGGAAATAATTTTAGAATCAGTGTCCAGAACACAATTGTCCCACAAAAAACTCTGAGTCTTAATTGAACAAATCTCAGTGTTCTCTCCCTCCTTCTGTCTCTCCCTCACCCTCTCCCTCTCACTCTCATACTTGGTCTCATTCTCTCTCGCTTGCTCTCTTTTTAAATATATGTTGAGATATCACCTTTCATTATTGGCTCCATGACAGGTAACAGATGTCAATTCATTGGACTTACTGTTAAAGGATTGAAATACACATAGTAAAATACATTTATATTGATTTGAAGTGACTTCAATTACTCTACAAATTAAAAACTTGTTATCCAAATTTATATGCATATTAAGCACTTATATGGAACATGAGATTTTTTGTTTTCCTGGAAATAAGCCTTTAAATGTTAGTAATAAAATTCTTAGGCCTGCCAACAAAGTTTAATACATCAAGATGTAAATTCAGTTCTTTATTTCTAAGACCAATCATCATGTGTAACAGCATTTTGAGCTACATTTGCTTCAAATTCAGTTTTATTGCTTGCTCTTGTCCCTCTAAATTTCCGAATCGTCATGTTTCTCCACCACTTTTATGCTCTTCAGGAGTCACAGATATTTTTGCTGCTTCTCAAATAAAATCAAGTAATTTTGCTGCTTCTCAAATAAAATCAAGTAATTTTGCTGCTTCTCAAATAAAATCAAGTAGTAGACTCTGGTTCTGTCCTTTAGAGCTCTGCCCCAGATGCTAGCAGCAAAATATGTTTGCTTTTGCTTTCAGTCCCGTCTGCTCATACAGAAAATTCACAAAAATGGGAATCAGACGATATTCAGGAAAAGTGCGAAATGACAAGTGAGGAATAAGTAGCGTCTTACATTGCTCTGTTAAAAAATAAATGTTTAATAAACGTTACTCTCTCCTGAGGATATTTTACACCATTCAAGTTAGAAGAACACTCATTTCTAAATAGACAGAAATAAATTTTACAATATGACACTTGACTGCAAATTTAGTCAGAGTCACTCTCATGTACCCTCCCACACATACATTTTGAAAATTTTCCACCATTTTTTTTTATTCTTCTGGCCTCAGTGCAAGCTCTGTCTTCACAAGGATTAAGATGAGGGCCATCAATGGCTCCCTCACTCCACATTCCAAAGTGACTTACTCATATGAAGTGAAATACTTCATTGAGCCTGGAGACTTGCTCTACTTTACTTGAAACACCACCAAATACTTTAATGTATCATTATAGATTCATCACATACAGAAATGATTTGCTCAATTCCTTTGAACAACAAAATTCTTTTAATTTAGAAGATGTAGTATCCATGACTTATGTCATTGGAAGATCAAATTTTTAGAAATAATTTTAGAATCAGTGTCTAGAAAATACTTCTCCCAGGAAAAATTCTAAGACATTACATTTGTCAAATCTCAGTCTTCCAGTCTTCTCTCTCTCTTTCTCTCTATCTCAATCATATATATTACGACATCACCTTTCACAATTGTCTCCATGACAGATGACAAATGTCAACTCATCAAAATTAGTCCTAAAAGAATGAAATGCACATAATAAGAACAGTGATATTCATACACTATTTTGAATTGAGGTGGCTACAATTACTCTACAAATTACAAAGTATTATCCAATACATATTCTAATATTAGTCAGTTATTTGGAACTGATATTTGCTGTTTCCCTGGAAACAAGCCATTGTATGTTTGTAATAAAAATTCTTTACCTGTCTACAAAGTTTTTTGAATCAATATTTAAAATTCTGCTCTTTATTACTGAACCAAGGCATCATGTTTAGCAGGATTATCAGTTTAAATTTGTATCAAATTAAGATTCATTGGTAGGCATTTTTGATCTTGCCCTTTGAAATTTCTCATGCTTAAGTCTGTCCACCACCATTGTGCCCTTTATAAATCATATAAATATTGGATGTCCCTGAAATCAGATAAAATAACTGCAGACATGGGGCAGGCTCTTCATCCAATATGATGATCACTTTGAGTTTGGAACAGCAGTTATGAAGAGGGAAGGAAGGAAATATAGGTCTATTAATTCCTTTTCTTCTGCTCAGAGATTCTGTTTTTGTTTTTTACTGCTACCATATCTTGACACAAATAAGATTCACTCCTCTCTTGAATCACTCTTGAAAGAGTCTCATACATGGATGTTATGATAGCTTCTAAAGAGTTTTGGATACTAGTTACCAAAAGTCACAGTCTATGAGTAAAATATATCCATCTTCTCACCTGGTTTTATTTGTTCCAGTTAGATACAAAACCAGTAAAATTTACCAAAGAATGCTTACAGTCTCTTCTTGAAAACTGTTTTTGCCATCAATCCTTCTAATACCTTTCATCACTCAGAACAGTAAGGTCAACTCACCTGATGTTGTCATCACTGCCAGAGCACACTGTAGAGGATGTTTTTTCAGCAATTCTGTCAAAGGGTAAAACGTTATACATAAAAAATCAAGTCAAAAAATTTTATAAGGCAATCAAGACTTTATTCCTGATGGCATACATATTCAATACAATTCATATTACATTAATTCCTATGATATTGGCAGCATCACTTTTCCCAGACCCAGAAAAGACAATACAGAGATTCAAATGGAAGCAAACAAAAGAGCCCAAATATCTAAAGCAGTACTCAGTAGATTGCTGGACACATGAAAACAAAGATGGGAACAACAAATGCTGGTCACTGCTAAAGGAGGGAGGAGAGAGGAGGGATAAAGGATACACAACCACACACTGGGTACCAGGTCTACTTCCAGGGAAGAGAGTGATTGCTAGAAGCCCAAACCTCACTTAAACAGAATTTACTTATTTAATAAATTCTCACATGTACCTTATAACTCTAAAATTTAATTCAATCAAATTTTAAAAGCCACACACCAACAAGGGATTAACGTCCACAATATATAAGAAACCTTAAAAGCTCAGCACCAAAAAAACCCCAAATAACCTGATTTTAAAATGAGCAAAATACCACAATAGATATTTTTTAAAGGAAGTATATATAGCCAGCAGGTATACAAAAAATTGCTCAACATCACTAATCATGACATCAAATAAATGCCAATCAAAACTTCAATGACATTCCACCTCACTCTAGTTAGAATAATATTATCAAAAAGACAAAAGAAAACACATGTTGGCAAGGATGTGGAGAACAAGAAATGTTTACAGACAGTTGATGGGAATGTACATGAGTACAGATATTGTGTCAAACAGTATGGTAATTTCTTTAGCAAAATTAAAAATAGAGTCACCATATAATCCAGGAATCCTTCTACTAGAAATATTCAAGGAAAATTAAAACAGTAAGTTGAAGAGAAATATGCACATCCATGTTTATTGCAACACTAGTTACAATAGCTAAGATATGAAATCAAAATAATTACACACATTTCTATGATGCTAAAAATGCTGGGATTCTCTAAGAAAAGACCAGAGCTTGCTGAATTTCCTAAACATAGGTGACCACTGAATATCCTCACTGTGGAAATGTGAGAAACACATCTTGGAAACATTGTATGAAATCGCAGTTCTTTATTATCTTAGAAGTAAAATCCTCCCCTGCAAGCCTAGTTTGGACTCTGATCAACAGCTCAATACTAAAAGCACAGACATTAACATTATATTATTCTTTCATCTTGCTTGAAAAGAAGGGGCTGATGTTTGAATAATCAAATCTTCTTGTCCTAGGCTGGTAGTACATGAAAGGAAACTTTAAGTTCTAGGTGGGTGTCCTTATGTTCATCAAGAAAGGCTCAAATCTCATAGCAATTCATCCAGGCCTTAGGGGAAAAAGAGTACCTTTTACAAAAACAAGGGCTAGTATAGAAATTTGCTTTTCAACAGAAAGAGCAACTGGATTGATTGTGCAGAATACATCAATGAATCATATCAGAGACTGTTCAGACTACTCACAAAGTTTGAATTAAAGTTTATGACACAGGCAACCTTATTGAATGATTACTGGATTTTCTAAAATATCTTTTATGGAGAAAGGGAAGTGGAAGATACTTCAATTACCTTTCAGAGGCAAGTGACAGGCTGGGACTGCTAAGTAAGTTGCTTGGAACACTTTTCTAGGGGTCTTGAGACACCCATAGAAATTATCTGGACTCCTTGAAGGAACAGAATTGCATGAAGCCTGAAATAACCACTTGATAAGATAGTTGGAGGCAGAGATACGAGTTTTCCCATGGGACATGAACAAGTGGTTAGCTAATCTTCCTTCTAATATTGCAATCTGTCCTAAACGTGTCCTTGTATAATTATTAAGTGGTTTTTTGGTAGGAGTAGCCACATTAGAAGTTTGGGTTGGGTGAAAGCTAAGTTACACCTTTATGTTTATGCTACTGGATTGCAAAAAATATAGGTCTCAGATCAAATCTGCCATACATGCAAATGTTCATCTAACAAAACAGGCAAGCAGGCACAAACAGTTCTTAATCTTCTGTAAGCTCTCTGTTATCTGTAGGTGCTCCAAGAATCACATGACAGGAAAAGATTGTGCTCAGATTTTTGACAATTTGGAGACCAATTCCTCTAAAACAGTGGATGAGGAGACAAGTTCTAAGCCTCAAGTATCATCCCTAAACATACACTACAAACCACACCCAGGTTCTTATATGCTGCTTATGTAAGAGTGGCCTGAATCTAAAATATTTTAGAAGATTCACAGATTCTGAATTTCCACACAGTTCTAATATTCATCATGCTGATTTGTAAACCACTAATCTCACTTTTTAAAATCCACTCATGAGCTTTATTGTGGTAATTAACAATATTTCAGGTGCTGAAAGAGACCACTGAAGCATTTCTAGTGGCCATCTCCATGAAATGGCTTCCTGAGTCAAACATACACCCACCATTCATGAACAGAGCATCCATCATTAGAACAACCAGCTGTCCCTATGGAAAAAGCATAAAGTGAATGGCATAAGAAAATTACCACACTGCCTAAAATAGAGTATTTTTTTAAAGTACAGATATGTTTCATTAGAACACAGCTTATATTTATTATGAAAACAGATACACATGTATTCTCTATTCCATCATCAAAAGCTGAGATTTGTGCTTAAAATTGAGTACATCTAAGTTTATCAAGTACTTATTTCCTCTACGATTGTGCACCAGTCAGTTATATAAAGAGTAAATCCTTGACCTCTTCATGATACACACTTTGCTGAATTTAATTAAAAACCTACAAAAAAAGAAAAGCACATTTGAATTTTACACTCAATTTGTTTAAAAACACATAAGATACCACTTAGACTAAAGAGACACAAGTAGAGATTATTTCTTATGTAATGGAATTTAAAATGTGAATCCACAAACAAAATCTATAACATTGTGTAATTTTATGAATCCTGTAAAACATGCATTCTGTGTGTACCTTGGTATTGTAGCTCCAGAAATGCAATTATAGAAACTACTGAAACGGTCAATAAAAGCACTGGTCAGGAAGGAAAATTGAAAACAAATAGAAAATGATGGAGAGAGGATCGGTGAAGGCCAAGGAGGAGGCCCATGCCTGATAAAGAGGTGCCCACTGAAGCCATTTTCTCTGTCCCAGGACCAGGAAAAGAACTGCATCATCCCACCCAGGTCTGCAGAGCTCTGCCAAGCCTCCAACTTGGGACCTAAGGTAAACGCATCAAATGGGGAAGAGATAGAAGCCCCTCCCCCATGCTAGATCTGACACAGACGGGTGGGATCTGAGTGGCAGACCTGACAGGCAGCAAGCCAACTAAGTTCAGATCTGACCCTTCCACAGTAGGCCTGGGACGGCTGGCTCTAGCTGTGAGCAACACTACCAGTCTGCAATGAGAGCTAGAGATCAGAGCTAAAGGGACATTGGGCTCACAGGAACAATCTCAGAGCAAGTTTGATTCATTGTTTTTACATTTTTATTGGTTTTTTTTTTTTTTTGAGTTGGAGTCTCACTCTGTCGCCCAGACTGGAGTGCAGTGGCCACTTCTGGCTACTGCACCCTCGACCTGCTGGACTCCAGTGATCCTTCCGCCTCAGCCTTCCCAGTAGCCGGAATTACAGGCATGCGCTACCACGCCCGGCTGATTTTTTTGATTTATTGTAGAGATGAGGTCTCGCTGCCCAGGCGGGTCTCGAACCAGCGGGCTCAGGCAATCCACTCACCTCAGTCTCCCAAAGGCGCGGGATTATAGGCTGAGCCACCGAGCCCAGCTTGTTTTTACTTTTTTAATTTTTAGTCTTTGTCTGTTTGTTTTGCTCATTTTTGTTTGCTTTATGTTTTACTTTTTTTCTCTTTTTTCTTTCTGCTCTCTGTTTTTGATAACATTTTTGTACTTGCTTTTTTATCTTATTTTACTGATTTCTCTTTTTTTCATTATACCGCCTGTTTATGTAGGGCAATTGAATATCAATAGTGAGGTTGGTTAGCATGTGTGTTTGTTTGATTTTCTATATATTTTAGTTTTTTTATCGTCTCTGTTTTTGTGTCTCTTTTCAATTGTTAGTCGGTATGTTTGTCTGTTATCTCTCTTACTCTTCTCTCTCTCCACCTTCCTCTTCCCCTTTCCTGTTCCATTCTTTTCCTTTTTCTTACCTCATTTTGCTTTCAGGGAGCACACTTACACCCCCACTGCATGAACAGATTGCAAGGCAGTGGGAAGGAGGTTTGAG
Source organism: Cephalopachus bancanus (assembly GCA_027257055.1). Classification (NCBI taxonomy): domain Eukaryota; kingdom Metazoa; phylum Chordata; class Mammalia; order Primates; family Tarsiidae; genus Cephalopachus; species Cephalopachus bancanus. Next base: position 43,755 of record JAPVLO010001665.1, on the reverse strand, counting down.
GATACCCATACACCTGTTGGTGGATACGGGAATCTGAAGATAGATATTGAATCACAGCTCCTCCTTCAATTAATCTCAAGACTGTGAAAAAGTATAGCCCCCAACCTGCAGTCCAGCCTCAGAATTGAACAAAGCTAGAGGATTCACATAAGGAAGAATAGGAGATTGAACAAACAGAAGTAAAAGCAAGACAGTCATCCCTGAACAGCAGAATTAAAGAAGGGGAAAAAAGTAGGGAGGAAAATCTACACAAATGAAGAAAAACCAAAAGAAGAATGCAGGTCTTAGACAACTGGGAGGTCAGAAACTGAGAAAACACTTTGTAATGCAAACAATGAAGAACCCCCAAAATGATGGGCCACATACTACAAACCCAGACATCAAGACATTAATAGAGAGAATAAAAAGAATTGAGGAGACACAAGAGAAAAATAGGAAGGAGTAGATAACTGAGATACCAGTAGTAAAGAATACTGTGATTGAAATAAATAAACAAAAAAAAAAAAATTAACAAACTAATAAGCATGGAAAGCAGAATTAGCCAAACAGAAGAAAGAAGCTCAGAGTTTGAGGACAAAAATATAGAACTAACCCAAACTGTCCAAAACATAGGAAAGAAGCTTAGAAAGACAGAAAAAAACCTTCAAGAGATGAGCGATTATTTGAAGAGACTGAACCTAGGAGTAATTGAACTTTCTGACACAGAACAAGAGACAGAGACCATCCTGGAACAAACATTCCATGAAATCATCCAAAAAAAAACTTCCCTCATCACATTAGTGATGTGAAAATTCAAACACAAAATCCAGAGAACCCCTACAAGACAGCAAATGTGAAGACCAACTCCTGGACACATAAAAATTCCCTAAACAAAGTAGGTATAAAATTAAAAAATCCCAAAGGCAGTAAGATAAAAAGGTCAGACTACCTACTGGGGAAGACCAGTGAGAATAGCAGCAGATTTATCTACAGAAGCACTTCAGCCTAGGGGAGTGTGGAGCCCAATCTTTAAATTTCTCAAAGATAAACAATTTCAACCAAGAATAACCTACCCAGATAAGTTAAGCTTCATCAGTGAGGGAGAAGTAAAATATTTCCCATACATTCAATCCCTAAGATCTTACACTGCCTCTAGACAACCTCTACAAGAAACATTTATGACAGCGTTAAACACAGAAGGAAAGAAAAAAAGAACAACAACGTTATTCACAGAAGTGCAGAAAAAAAGATTGAAAACACACATGAATCAACCCAAAATCTCAAAAGAAAAACAAGACACAGGAACAACAATTCTATAAGAACCTCATGACAGGGATAAACTCTCACATTTCAATACGTAGCCTGAATGGGAATGGACTAAATGCACCACTGAAAAGACATAGAATGGCAAAATGGATAAAATATCACCAGGTAAAAATATATTGTCTCCAAGAGACTCATCACACCAGAAAGGACATTCAAGGACTCAAAGTAAGAGGATGGGAAAAAATAATACAGGTGGATGGAACACAAAGGAAAGCTGAAGTTGCAATCTTAATATCAGACAAAATATTCTTTAAGCCATCAGAAATTTAAAGAGATAAAGAAGGTCACTACATAATGATAAAATGTTCATCCATCAACAAGAAATATCATCCTAAACATATATGGACCCAGCATAGGAGCACCAACTTTCATAAAGCAGCTTCTAGGCAAACTTAAAAAAGACATTGACTCTAACAGGATCATAGTTGGGGATTTTTTTTGCCCAACTCACAACTCTAGACAGATCATCAGGACCAAAAATTAGCAAGGAGATACAGAACCTCATTGTGATTCTTGACCAAACGGACTCAACTGATACCTACAGAACACTCCACCAAACAACCATAGAATATACATTCTACTCATCACTGCGTGGAACATACCCTAAGATAGACCACATCCTTGGCCATAAATCTAGCAAAAACAAATTTCATAAAATTGAAATTGTGCCATGTACCTTCTCAGACCACAGTGGAATAAAAATAAATATCAACACCAACAAACTTCCCCCAAAACCCACAAAGACATGGACACTAAACAGCATGATGCTAAGCAACTCCTGGGTCAACATGGTAATCAAAACAGAGATTAAAAGACACCTGGAAACAAATGAAAATGAAGACACATCTTACCAAAATCTCTGCGATGCCATGAAAGAAGTAGTAAGAGGGGAATTCATATCTCTACGAATGCACATGAAGAAAATGGAAAGATCACAAGTTAACAGCCTAACAAGTCACCTAAGGAAGTTGGAAAGGCAAGACCACCAAAACCCTAACTTCAGTAGAGGAATCCAGATCACCAAAATAAAAGCCCAAATTCGGAACAGAGAAGAAAAAAGATAATACAAAAAAAATCATTGAAACAAAAAGCTGGTTATTTGAAAGATAAACAAGGTTGATGGTCCCCTAGCTTGACTGACCAAGAAAAAGAGAGAAAAGCCCCAAATAAACACAATCAGAAACACAAAAGATTAAGTCATATCTGACCCTGAAGAAATACAAAAGATTTTCAGAGACTACTACGTACACTTGTATGGAAACAAACTTAAAAACCTAAGGAAATGGAGGACTTTCTGACATCATATGATCTCCCTAGGTTGAAACCAGAAGAAACCGAGAGCCTAAAGAGACCAATAACAATCAAGGAAATTGACTATGTTGTAAGAAAACTACACACAAAAAAATGCCCGGAGCCAGGTTGCTTTCCAGCAGAATTTAGGAAAACATAAAGGAGGAACTGATACCAATCCTACTGAAAGTATTCCAGGTGATTGAGAAAGATAGCACTCTCCCCAAATCATTTTATGAAGCTAACATTACATTGACACCCAAGTCAGGTAAAGACCCAACAAAGAAAGAGAACTACAGGTCAATAACCTTAATGAACATACATGCTAAAATTCACAAGATCCTAGCAAACTGGATTCAACAATACATCTCAAAAATCATCCACCACAACCAAGTAGGCTTCATCACTGGTATGCAAGACTTGTTCAACAGTCATAACGCCATAAACATAATTAACTACATCAACAGACATAAAAACAAAAATCACATGATTATACCATTAGATGCAGAAAAAGCTTTTGATGAAATCCAACACTCCTTTTTTTTTTTTTTTTTGAGTTGGAGTCTCACTCGGTCACCCAGACTGGAGTGCAGTGGCCGCTCCCGGCCACCGCAGCCTCGACCTGCTGGGCTCCGGCGATCCTTCCTCCTCAGCCTTCCGAGTAGCCGGAATTACAGGCATGTGCTACCACGCCCGGCTGATTTTTGATTTATTGTAGAGATGAGGTCTCGCTGCCCAGGCGGGTCTCAAACCCGCAGGCTCAGGCAATCCACTCACCTCAGCCTCCCAAAGGCACGGGATTACAGGCTGAGCCACCGAGCCTGGCTCCAACACTCCTTTTTGCTAAAACCATAGAACAGCCAGGCATAGATGGAACATACTTCAAAATAGTAAGAGCCATCTATGAGAAACCCACAGCCAGCACTGCTAAACAAACAGTAATTAGAATCATTTACCCTGGAAACTGCAACAAGACAAGGATACTGACTCTCCCCAACCCTGTTCAATATAGTTTTGGAAGTCCTGGCTACAGCAATTAAAGAAAATAAGGTAATCGAGGTCTCCAAATAGGAAAAGACGATGTCAAGTTATCTTTCTTTAAAGATGACATGATTCTATACCTTGAAAATCCAGGAGAATCTCTCAAAAACCTCCTTGCACTGATAAAGGACTTTGGCAAAGTCTCAGGGAATAAAATAAATGTACAAAAGACAATCATGTTTTTATACACCAGTAATAAACCAACAGAAACACAAATAAAAACACAATTCCATTTGCAATACTCACACAGAAAATGAAATACCTTGACATCTTCCTAACCAGAGACATGAAAGACCTTTACAATGAAAATTACAAAACACTGCTCAAAGAAATCAAAGATGACACAAACAAGGTGAAAAGAATTCTGTGCTCATGGATTGGAAGAATTAACATTGTTAATATGTCCAGTCTACCTTAGACAATATACAGATTTAATGCAATACCCATCAAATTACCAGCAACATTCTTCTCAGACCTACAAACTACAATACAGGAATTCATATGGAAACATAAATGACCAAAAATAGCCAAAACAATCCTCAGCAATAAAAAAACAGGAGGTATCACACTTCCAGACTTTATTATAAAGCTACAATAATCACGGCAGCCTGGTATTGGTACAAGAACAGGCAATATAGACCCATGGAACAGAATTGAGCTTCCAGAAGCAAAACCTCTATTTCTCCACCTACTCAACTTTGACAAAGCCTCCACCACCACCACTGGGGAGACAAGAACCTATTCAATAAATGGTGCTAGGAAAACTGACCACATGCAGAAGACTGAAACAGCACTGTAGTGGGAAACTGCAGAGGGGATGAGGCAGGGAGGTGGGATTGACAGTAGTGGAAATCTGTCTGGGAAAGGGGGATCACACCTAATCAGCAAGGACAAAAAAAGCAAAAAAGCAAAGCACAATGAATATTTATATACCTAACCAAGAAATGTACCCACAATTTTAAAATAAAAAAATTTTAAAAGTTTAAAAGAAAGCAAAACAAAAAACAAATAGAAAATGACTTCTCTTAACACAATAAAAATGGAGTGATTAGGGCATAAATGGCAATCTTCAGATTGGAGCCCCAAGCATACCAATTAGTAAATTTCATATATTTGAGGTTAGACCAGTGCAAGCATAATGGAAGTAGAAAAATTTCAAACATAGGGACAGAAACAAATATCCAGGTAAAGGGAGCTGAAATGTCAACATGAAGATTTCACACAAATAAAAAAAACTGCAAGACACATAATAATCAAACTCTTCCAAGACTAAAGGCAAAAAGAGGATCATGGAAGCACAAAAAAAGAAGAGAAGCAAATAACAAATCAAATATTCCAAAATACAACAAATCCAGAGCCTGAATCAGAGAAGAAGAGAGGGCTGAGCAAACATCAGAAGGGAAAGCCTCCACAACAACACTAAATAACAAAACTAAAGAGAAAAACAAGAGATCTGTCACAAATGAGGAAAAGCTAAAGGAAGACCACAGGCAATTTCAAGTGTAACAAAGATGAAAATCCTGAAAATTCAGAACTTGAAGCCCAAACAATAAAGTCACCAATGACTGGTCCCAGAATATGACAGCGATTAAGGAATGGATAGAAAGAGTGAATAAAACTCAAGAAAGATAGCATGCAACACCTGGAAGAACTTGTAACGGAGATTTTGGCAATTAAAAATTTCGTCCAGGAAATAAATAACAAGATGACAAGCATGGAAAGCAGAATTAATCTAACTGAAGAAGGGATCTCTGAACTTGAAGACGAGAATGTGGAATTAACCTGATCCCTAAAAAAAATAAAAAAGAAGACTCATAATGAAAGAACAAAGCCTACAAAAGATGTGCAATTATATCAAGAAGCCAAACCTACACCTGATTGGTATCCCAGAAAAAGAAAGGAAAGTGAAGAACCCCTTGAAGCAAGTATTCCAGGAGGCAATCCAAGAAAACTTCCTCCATCTCACCAGAGATATGACCAGTGAAGCACAAGAGAGACAGAGAACCCCCACAAGACATCAGATGAGAAGACCAACACCTAGACACATAGTAATTCACCTACAGAAAGTAGGCACAGAAGAAAAAAATTCTTAAGGCAGCAAGAGAGAAATGTCAGACTACCCCCCGGCGAAAACCAATCAGAATAGCAGAAGACCTCTTGGCAGAAGCACTACAAGCAAGAAAGGACTGGACTCCAATATTCAAAATCCTCAAAGGTAAACAATTTCAACCAAGTATTTCCTACCTAGCCAAGCTCAGCTTCATCAGTGATGGAAAATTAAAATCCTTCCCAGAGATCCAACCCATAGGAGATTTGCAGCTTCCAGACCAGTTCTACAGAAGACACTTAAAAAGGTATTAAGCACGGCTTGGTGGCTCAGCCTTAATCCCGCGCCTTTGGACTGAGGATGAGTGGATTGCCACCTGCGGTTCGAGACCCCTGAACCCAGCAAGACCAACAATAAAAAAAAAATCAGCCAGGCGGGTAAGAAATCCTTTAATTCCAGCACTTGGAAGGTGGGGTGGAAGATCGCCTAAAAGGACCAGAAAGGCGAGGCTGGGTAAGCGGGGACCAAAACTGCATCCAGTCTCCGACAAGTGAGACACAAACTCAAAAAAAAAAAAAGGTTTGCGGGCACAGGAAGAAAGAAGGCCACACACTTCCCAAGAGAACAGCAGAGCACATAATCAACAGAGAATGCAGCACAACAATAAACTTGAAAACACACGCATATATCAACCCCGAAGCCAAAAGAAAACAACAAAGAAAAAATTGTATAAGAACCTCATGGCTGGGATAAACAATCACATTTCAATAATCAACCTGAATGTGAATGGGCTCAATACACTACTGAAAGGACACAGAAAGGCAAACTGGATAAGAAACCATGACTCAATTATTTGCTGCATCCAGGAAACTTATCTCACTACAAGGAATGCACACAAACTCAAAATTAAAGGATGGAAACCAAGTTTGCAGGCACATGGATCACAAAAGAAGGCAGGAGTTGCGATTTTAATATCAGACAAAACAGTTTTAAGTTATCAAAAATTTAAAAAGATGCAAAAGGACACTTCATAATGATAAAAGATTCAATCCATCAACAAGAAATATCCATCCTAAATATATATGCACCCAACACAGGAAAACCAGCACTTATAAATCAACTACTAAATAAACTAAAAAAGGATACTGACTCTAACACTATCATAGCAGGGGACTTGAATAATTCACTAACAGGCCTAGATAGATGATCAAGTCGAAGAATCAAAAAGGAGACTCAGAACCTTAAACTTTATATTGGACCAAATGTACTTAATAGATACCTACAGATATTCCACCCAACAAACACAGAATATACATTCTACCTATCACCACATAAAACATACTCCAAGATCAATCACATTTACATCTCTATGAGCACACTTCAAGAAAATACAGAGATCACAAGTTGAGAACCTAACATATCACCTAAGGGACCTGGAGAGAGAAGACCACCAAAACACAACTTTTGGAGAAAAATCCATATCACCAATATAAGATCCATATACAGGACATAAAAGACAAAAATATCATAGAAAACATCAACAAAACAGAAAGATGGTTATTTGAAAGAATTAACTAGATTTATGGACCCCTAGCCAGAATGACCAAGAAAAAGAGAGAAAAAGCCTAAATAAACACAATCAGAAATACAAAGATCAACTCACAACTGACCCTGAAGAAATACAATAGTTTATCAGAGATTACTATGTATACCAATATGGAAACAAATTTGATAACCTAAATGAAATGGAGGACATTCTGACATGACATAACCTCCCGAGCTTGGAACAAGAAGACAATGAAACATTAAATAGACCAATAACAACCCAGGTAATTGATTCTGTCATATGAAAACTACCTACAAAAAAACAAACAAAAAACAAACAAAACCACCCTGGACCGGATGGCTTTCTAGCAGAATTCTACAAAGTGTACAAGGAGGAGCTGACACAAATCCAATTGAAAATATTCCAGGTAATAGAGAAAGGTGGAATTCTCCCAAACCATTTTACAAAACTAACATTACACTGATATCCAAATCGGATAAAGATGCATTAAAAAAGAGAAAATACACTTCAATACCCCTTGAGAACATAGGTGCAAAAATCCTCAGGACAACATTCTAGCAAATTGGATCTAAAAACAAAACTCAAAAATCATCCTCCATGACCAAGTAGGCTTCATCCCTAGGAGGTAGGACTGGTTCAACATTTACAAGACCCCAATTGTAATAGAATACATCAACAGATGTAAAAACAAGAACACATGATTATCTCATTAGATGCAGAAAAAGCTTTAGATAAAATCCAGCATTGCTTCTTAATAAAAGTCCCAAAACCTAGGTATAGAAGGAACATACCTCAAAATAGTAAGTGCCATCTACAATAAACCCACAGCTAACATATTGCTAAATGGATAGAAACTGGAAACATTCCCCTCAAAACAGGAAGAAGACAAGTCTGCCTACTCTCATCCCTCTTATTCAACATTGTGCTAGAAGTCCTAGCTAAGGCAATTAGATAAGAGAAGGAAATCAGGGGTATCCAAACAGGAAAAGAGGACATCAAGTTATCCCACTTTGGTGATGATATGAAAATCTAGAGAATCTGTCAAAAACCTGCTTGCACTAATAAAGGACTTTGGCAAAGTCTCAGCACACAAAATAAATGTGCAAAAGACAGTTGCATTCTTATAAACAAACAAGAAGCAGGTGCATTTCTATTCAAAATAGCCACACAAAAAATGAAATACCTCAGCATTCCCTAACCAGATAAGTAAAGGACCTTTACAATGAGAACTACAAAACACTGCTAAAAGAAATCTAAAAAGACAGAAGAAAATGAAAAAGTATTCAAATTTAATGGCTAGGAAGAATCAACATTGTTAAGATGTCCAACCTACCAAAGGCAATATACAGATACAATGCAATACCCATTAAATTACCAGCATCATTCTTCTCACACCTGGAAATGACAAATCAGAAGTTAATATGGAAACATAAGCAACCATGAATAGAAAAGACAATCCTTAGCAGAAGAAACAAAGCAGGAGGTATCCACTTCCAGAGTTGAAACTTTACTATAAGACTACAGTAATCAAAACAGTCTGGTACTGATACAAGAACAGGCATATAGACTGATGGAACAGGATAGAGATTCCAGAAACAAAGCCTCAATTTCTCAGCCAACTCATCTTTGACAAAACCTCCAACAACAACCACTGGGGAGAGGACAACCCTGTCAGTAAATGGTGCTGGGAAAACTGGCTGACCATATGCAGAAGATTGAAACTGAACCCTACTTATCACCATGCACAAAATTAACTCTAAATGGATCAAAGGCCTAAATGTAAAACCTCAAACTTTAATAATCTTAGAAAATGCAGCAGACACCCTTTTGGAAATTGGAACTGGAAACTGATTCTGATCAGAACTCTAAGTACCCATACCTTAAGAAACAACACAGAGAAGTTGGACCTCAGTAAACTGATGAGCTTCTGCAAAGCAAAAGAAACCATCAAAAGAGCAGGGAGACAGCCCACAGAATGGAAAAAAAAATTTGCCTACTGTATATCTGACAAAGACCTAACATCTAGGATCTACAAGGAACTAAAATGCGCTGAAAAGAATAAAATACCCCATTAAAAAGTGGGCAAACGACATGAATAGACATTTCTCAAAGGAAGATATATGGGCAGTCAACAGACACATGAAAAAGTGCTCAGCCTCACTCATCATCAGAGAAATGCAATCGAACCACATTGAGATACCACTTAATCCCAGTATGAATGGCCAACATTAACAAGACAAACAACAACAGATGCTGGTGAGGATGTGGAAAAAAAGGAATGCTTTTACACTGCTGGTGAGAATGCAAACTAGTGAAACCTCTTTGGAAAATAGTGAGGCAATTTCTGAAAGAACTAGAATTTGAATTCCATAAGACTCAGCAATTCCCCTACTGCGAATATACCCAGAGGAACTCAAATCATTCTACAGATAATATACCTACACACGTATGTTTCTTGCAGTTCTATTCACAATAGCAAAAACGTGAACCAACCATGCTGCCCATCGAAGCTAGACTGGATTTTAAAAATGTGGTACATATACACAATGGAATATTATGCCGCCATAAAGAAGGACAAACATATGGACTTTGCAGCAACTTGGATGGATTTAGAGTCAATCATACTCAATGATCTATCACAGAAACAAAGAACAGAGTACCATATGTTCTCACTCATAAGCGGACCTTGAAAAATTATCATAATACTATAAGAAAGTAATTGACAGTAGTAGGAAACTGCCAGGGGAGAGGGATGGGATTATGAGTTGAGGGAAATTGCCAGGGAAGGCAGGGGCACACTTCATCAACAAGGGTGCCTGCAGAATCAACATTGTATACCTAACACTGAATTTCACCCCACATCTTTAAAAGAAAACAGAAAAAAGAAGAAAAAAAACACAAAATATTATCTAATTGCCCTTGTTGTGTCATCTTTAAACCATGTCTTAATTGCAAGTGTTTAGTTTATTTGGCAAATGTTTTGAAATGGTCCAGAGATCTTTTGTTGCTGATTTTCAATGAATTGTGTGGTGGTCAGACTATACTTCTTGTATGACTGCAGTACTTTCAAGTGTACAAAGCCATATTTGATGACCAAGAAGATATTCTAAATATTGGCAAACATTTACGATGTCTAGGAAAAAGGTGTCTGCAGTTTGCTGTTTTGAATGGAATGGTCTATAAATGTGAAAGGCACATACAGTGAGAGAAATTAAATGAACCTAAGACATCGCTCTTAAGTACATAAAGTACATGAACACTCCACATATGTAACATGTAAAATCTCCCTGAAAATGATCTATAGAGTCAATGTTATCCCAATCAAAAATCCCACTAGACTTTAAAATACTTGAGGGTATGAACTGACAAGTTGATTCTCAAATTCACATGCAAATTCAAAAAAAAGGCATAGTTGTGTTTAAATTAGAACTAACTGAAAAAAAAAAGAAACACACACACACACACACACAACAAAGAATGCTTGATTGACCAGCCTTGCTATGCTGTGAACAAAACACTGTGAGTGCACATCAATGTAAATAATCAGACCAATGTAAAACAAGAAGTAGTCCACAAATTAGATTCACACACATATGTACTACAAAGGTGGAAAGGAAATACAGTCATTCTAGATAGTCTTTCCACCAATGCCTTGGGTCAACTGTAGCCAATCAATTCAATTCCCATAAAAAATACCTCAGAAGAAAACAAAAAATTCATAAAATCTCCAGGAATAACTCCTAGAGATGTGACCTATGTGTTTGGCAAAGTTTCATTACATATAAACATCCAAACACAAACCATATACCAACCATGGAAATTTATTCAATTATAAAGTTTCTCTCCTAAAAACTCGTGAAAAACATGAAAAAACAGCATACCCACTGGGAGATAATCATTGCAAGGCTTATATTGCAGGATGGATGTCTCTCTATTATAGAAAGAACTCTCAAATACTAAAATATGATGAATCTAGAAAATTAAAAATAAAAATATCCACACCGGATTTACCTTCAGACAAACTCAAGAAATTTGAGCAAATGATAATGATGCCCAGCCCCAGTGAACTGCAAACAGGAATCAGGCCGGGGAGAGTAGTAAAAATGTTGGTCTCAGTGACTGTGAGACTGACTTTCTGCTAGTCATGACACTACCACACATGAATGTGTTCCTGGGCTTCATTCAATTTCTTCATTTGCAAGTTCCTTTCATGTGTATGGACCACTCCTTTACAAACAGTAAACTAGAGACACCTTTTCCCTAGGAACCTCAAATATTTGCAAATATACAAACAACCTTCTGGGTCATCAAAATCCGCACTGCATAGAGTGTGCTGGAGGCAGACATCAGGTTTCTTCAGCAGCCTGGATTCCAACAAGAGGAACACAATCTTTATCTACCAACTCACAGGGAGCACCTTCAGTTCCAATGGAGCTCAACCACCTGAGGACAACTAGGACAAAGAGAGGGCTTCAGGCTAGCAGGATCCAGCACAAGGTTGATAGTGGCTCCCATTCCTTCTGGAGAAGACACTACACTAAGCAGAGAAGTCATATCTAGTTACTATGCTGTGGAAAGTCATTCCACATTTCTTCCCAATGGGTGAAACTGACCTGCTCTCCCACACAGACTGGATGTTCCCTGCACTTCTCTAACAGGCCCATCCATCCAGTTCAGTGTATCAAAGCTGGAGACTCACCTCAACTAGGCTTAAGGTGCATACCTTGTTGAAATGATACACAAAAATCAGTCCACTCAGAATTTCTTGGCAAGCCCATTGAATAAGAATGGTCAAAAAAAAAACCCCATTCTACCATGACAGGATCCAATATCTAATTTGCCAGTGTGTGAGTAGTGTCACACATGTACAAAATGTAAAAGTAATCACGGACTCCAACATGCACAACTATGATAGCTTCATTACAATCACAGAAGGTTAAAAAAAAGAAAGCCCAGAAAACATGTCATCACACAATGGAAAAATGCTGTGTTATGGATTAATCTAAAGACATATGAAAGAACAATCTGATCAACAAAGAATTCAAAAAAGCTTCTTTAATGAAACTCAGAAAACATTAAGAAGACACATAGGGGGAAAAAACAAAAAAAATTTCCAGAGACACTGAACAGAGAAATTGAAACAGAAAATATTCAAACAGAAATCCTGGAGTTCAAAAGTACAATCATTGACATAAAAATGCAAGAGAGGGCAACCACAGCTCAACTCTTCAGAAAAAAAAACATACTGGGATGAAATCTCACTATCCAAACACATACAAGTAAGCTGAGGAAAAAGTAATGAGAAGAAATAAAGAAAAATTAAGGTTTCTAGAAGACAAAATCAAGAGAGTATTCCGTTCTGTTTCTGCATCCACAAGGGACTAGAGAATACAAGAAGAGTAGCAAGCTTACCTAAAAAATGGTATCAAAAACTTTCAAAACCTACAGAAAGTTACCAATATTCAGGAACGAGGAGCTAAAAGATCACCTATAAGATGCTGTTCAATTAAGAACACCCCCAATTAGCTGGGCATGGTAGCGCATGCCTGTAGTTCCAGCTACTCGGAAGGCTGAGGCGGAAGGATCACCGGAGCCCGACAGGTCGAGGCTGTGGTGGCCAGGACCTCTCCACTCACTGCAGGAGTGCACTGCAGGCCACTGCACTCCAGTCTGGGGGACAGAGTGAGACTCCAACTCAAAAAAAAACAAACCAAAAAAGTTACCAGCAAACTACAAGGTCAAAGACAGAGAGAGGATCCTGAGGCAGCAAGAGGAATACAATGAATAGCACATAAATAAGGCACAACTCTCCTCCTAGGAGACCGCTCAACAGAACTATTACAGGCCAGAGGAGAGGGGATGATAAACTCAGCATGCTGAAGGAGATAAATCAAAGGCATGAGGGAAAACAGAAAGGCCTCCCTCGCCATTAGACAGAGTGAATCCATGTCACGCAAGTAAATCAGAAGTCACTGGAAAACAAAAAGTCACATAAGATAGGGTCAACTTCATCTGGAATCAGGAGAGGACTATGCCAAGGCACCAAAAAATTGTGCCCCAGTCCCCTTAACCTAACAAAGAAAGATATATGAAAACACATGGAAAATGACTTCTCTTATTAACACACTAAAAATAGACCCAGCTGGGCCTCAATGTTGATCCTGAACTTTGGACACTAGGCCACAGACACTAGGCCATTCCACACATTGGAGGTTGAAGCAACTCATACAGAAAGACAGTAGAAATCCCAAAGCTCACATTCTAGCACTTTTGTTTAGAGTTGAGACCCAGGCACATCTATGGATGTGAATCAGGGTGGTGCCCAGGCACAGCCAGATCTCTGGGATTTTCTCCTCACTGTAAGCCCTGGCCAGGCTTACCTGCAGGCGGGATGGTGGTCCCAGGATCAGCAAAGCTGGGAAGGGGCAGGGGGCAGTAGGGAAGTGGAATGAACAAGAAATTTGTCATTGTGTCTCTGCAAGGAGTTTATCTAAGAGGGAAAGAGAGAACATTACTTGAGATCCTGTTAGCAGTTTTTCTCAGGCTATCAGAATTTCGACTACAGCTATTTTTTCAGTACTTTGTATTTTTACTTTCCAAAATCAAGCCTCTGAACTCAAGCTTCCACCCCATTTGTGGCTGGCAACAAGATTTCCACTTCTTGGCCCTACATCCGCTTGTGCTCCCAATTTTGGAGGAAAGGCAGACTCTGGGAGGTGGTGGGAGGGGAGAGAAATGTTCATTAGTGGTCCCCACCAGCTGGGCACCGGGAAACTTTCTTGTCTGCAGACCCTTGACAACCTCCATGTCGCCCCATGCAGCCCCACCTCTCGGCCCACCACCACACTGGCCATCCCTCTAAAATTCTGCCTTCTTTTCATTCTCTGGGTGAGGATGTGAGGGCAACATGAGTCCATGGAAAGGGAAGAGGGTGGGATGGGGCTCTCTCTCTCACAGGCCTCCATCCCTCTGTCTTTAACTGGTAGTCAGAAACAACTCAGTAACTGAAAGAACTCCGTGTACATGGCAACACCAAACAATAGATGCCAATTGGTCTGGCCAAAGAAGGACCATTATAGAGAGGGGAATAGAATGCACTTGGTCCAAGACCAACAGAAGTTAAAGAACAGATGCTGTTCTCCATTGGAATAGGGAAGTGGGGTTTGGTGGAGGAGAATAAACCAGGATCAGTCACCCCAGGGTTATCACCTCAGAGCAAAGACTATCTCCCCCAGTTGGGTGTTTGGACTCCTGATTTTTTATCAAATAGAGGGCTGCCTTCTTCTTCATGCTGCTGAAGAAGGTGACATCAAGTATTTGGCTGATTTATGAGCTGGAGAAAATGGCCAGAGGGCTCTAAGTTTTCTGGACAATATTATATTTTTACTAAAATATGCACGGTCAATAGTCATCATGACTGAGGGGGAATTCTCATTGACTCAACCTACCATTTCATAGACATGAAATAAAATAATCATATCATTGCTAATTAAAAATACACTCATGTTCCTACTTGAGGACACATAAAGTGCTGGGGGAAATGCCATAACCAAGCAGAGGAAGTTTCAAAAAAGAGGAGCTGAAGCATCCGAATTGTCCACATACAGATTACAATATACAAATTGCCACACAGACAGAAAGGAGCAGAGAAAGATCATGTTGCTTGATCTGAGGCTGAGTAAATGGTCCCATTTGAAGGCGAGTTAGGGGAAACTTGGACTCCTATTTCTTTGGTATTTCCGTAAAGCATTGTGCAAGAGTCTAACATGTCCACTGAATTCAGTGCCAGGATGATAACATTCAGGTAAGATCAGAATAAATGGAGAGTTGCCTTGGGATGGTGACTGCTTGTCTAAAGGACAACAAGCTCTTGAGGAAAGAACACAGTGAGAAGTTTGAGGCTGATGAACTATTAAAAAATGAACACCATTGAGGCGGTACATATAGAGAAGTAGTTGAGGTGTGAAGCAGTGTTAATTAAGATCCTCTGTGTGACAGGTCCAGGGAATGTGTGAGGAGTGCTCAAGAAAAACCATTGACGATCATTTGTCTTCAACTGAGTGCTGTGAGCTAAACCAGCAAATTATCTTAGTGCACAGCACTCACTGGTGAAGTCAGTGAGATCTGTAACTCCTGTGGTGGTCCCAAAATCATCTTCCCTTAGAGTGGGTACTGTGTTTACTTGGGAAACACATTTATCCATGTTATGAGAAGGGATTTGCTTACCATGCATGGGAGGATGCAGTTTAGAGTTTCAGCATTTTCTGGATTGCCTCCATGTGCTGTAATGCCAGGAAGGAACCACCAAGTCTGGCTAATTATTTTATTTCATTTTACTTTATTTTATTTTACTATTTTTTTTTTATTTTGTAGAGTCAGGGTTTTGCTATGAGTCCTGGCCTAGTCTCAAACTCCTGGCCTCAAGCTAATCTCCCACCTTGGCCTCCCAAAGTGCTGGGATAATCGGCAGGAACAACTAAGAGTGGCTGATTATTTTATTTTATTTTACTCATTTGTTTTTTTATTTTGTAGACACAGGGTTGTGCAATGGGGCTGAAGCTTGTATCAAACTCCTTGCCTCAAGCAATCCTCCCGCCTCAGTCTCCCAAAGTGCTAGGAAGACAGATAGAAACCAATAAGTATAGCTAATTATTTTATTTTATTTTATTTTACTTTACTTTGCTAAATTATTTTTTATTTTGTTAAGACAGAGTTGTATCAAACTCCTGGCATCAAGCGATCCTCCTGCTTCGGCTCCCAAAATGCTGTGGTGACAGGCAGATACCACTAAGTCTGGTTTTATTTCATTTCATTTAATTTTATTTTACTATTTTATTGTTTTATTTTGTAGAGACAGGGTTTTGCTATGAGTCCCCGGCTAATCTCAAACTCCTGGCCTCAAACTCCTGGCCCCAAATTCTGGCTACAGGAACAACTAAGTCTGGCCAATTATTTTATTTTATTTTTTTCACTTACTATTTTATTTTATTTTTTATTTTGTAGAGACAGGGTTTTGATATGAGGCCCAGGCTGGACTCAAACTCCTTGCCTCAAGTGATCCTCCTCAGTCTTCCAAAGTGCTGGGAAGACAGACAGGAACCCCAAATTCTGGCTAAATATTTTATTTTATTTTTTTACTATGTTATTCTTTTGTTATTTAGAGACCGGGTTTTATATGAAGCACAAGCTAGTCTCAAACTCTGGGCCTCAAGCAATCTGCATGCCTTGAACTCGAAAAGTGCTGGGAAGACAGGAAGAAACCAATAAGTATAGCTAATTATTTTATTTTATTTTACTTTACTACATTTTTTTTGTTGTTGTAAATATAGGGTTTGCTATTGGGGCCAGGCTAGTCTCAAATTCCTGGCCTCAATAGAACCTCCCACCTCAGCCTCCCAAAGTGCTGAGATGCCAGGGAGAAACTACTAAGTCTGGCTACAAGTTTTATTCTATTTTACTCAACCATTTTTTTTTTTTTTGTAAAGACATGGTTTGTTATTGGACCCAGGCTAGTCTCAAACTGCTGTCCTCAAGTGAAGCTCCTGCCACGGTCTCCCAAACTTCCTGGGATGCCATGCAGGAACCACTAAGCCTGGCTAATTATTTTATTTTATTTTACTATTTTTTTGTTTTGTTTTGTAGAGACAGGATTTTACTATGAGGCCCAGGCTAGTCTCAAAGACCTGGCCTCAATTAATCCTCCTGCCTCAGCCTCCCAAAATGCTGAGATGCTAGGCAGAAACTACTAAGTCTGGCTAATTATTCTATTTTATTTTACTATTTCATTTATTTAATTTGTAGAGACAGGGTTTTGCTATGAGGTCCACGTTAGCCTTAAACTCTTGGCTTCAAGCAATCTGCCCACCTTGACCGCCCAAAGTGCTGGCATGACAAGTAGGAACCACTTAGTCTGGCTAATTATGCTTATTTTAACTTAATTTTTAACTTATTTTATTCCATTTTATTTTATCTTACATTACTTTACCATTTTATTTTTTAATTTTCTAGAGACAGGGTTTTGCTATGAGGCTTAGACTAGTCCCAAATTCCTGGCCTCATGCGATCTTCCCACATCAGCCTCTAAAAGGGCTGGCATGCAAGGCAGAAACCACTAAGTTTGACTAATAATTTTATTTTATTTTATTTTAGTTTAGTTTACTATTTTATTTTTTTTTATTTTGAAGAGACAGGGCTTTGCTATGAGGTCCAGGCTAATCCTCAAGTGACCCTCCTGCCTCTGCCTCCCAAAGTGCTGGGAAGACAGTCAGAAACCACTAATCTGGCTTATTATTCATTTATTTTATTTTATTTTATTTCAGTTCATTTTACTTTACTATTTTATTTTTTTTATTTTCTAGAGATAGGGTTTTGCTATGAGGCACAGGCTAGTCTCAAACTCCTGGCCTCAATGAATCTTCCCTACTTGGCCTCTGAAAGTGCCAGGATGCCAAGAGAGACAATTAATCTGGCTGATTTCTATTCTATTCTATTTTACATTACTTTGTTATCTTATTTCTTTGTTTTATAGAGACAGGGTTTTGCTGTGAGGCCCAGACTAGTCTCAAACTCCAGGTCTCAAGTGATCCTCCCATTTTGGAAGCTCAAAGTGCTGGGATGACAGGCAGAAACCACTAATCTGGCTGATTTTTTTTTTTTTTTTTTTGCGTTGGAGTCTCACTCTGTCGCCCAGACTGGAGTGCAGTGGCCGCTCCCGGCCACCGCAGCCTCAACCTGCTGGGCTCCGGTGATCCTTCCACCTCAGCCTTCCGAGTAACCAGAATTACAGGCATGCACTACCACGCCCGGCTGATTTTTTTGATTTATTGTAGAGATGAGGTCTCGCTGCCCAGGCGGGTCTCGAATTCGTGGGCTCAGGCAATTCACTCACCTCAGCCTCCCAAAGGCACGGGATTACAGGCTGAGCCACCGAGCCCGGCTGATTATTTTATTTTATACTATTGTACTTTATTATTTTATTTTTTATTTGTACAGACAGGGTTTTGCTATGAGGCCCAGGCTAATCTCAAACTCCTGACCTCAAGCATCCTTCCGCCTTGGCCTCCCAAAGTGCTGGGATACCAAGCAGGAACCACTAAGTCTGGATAATTATCTTACTTTATTTTATTTTACTTACTATTTTTTAATTTTTTTTGGTAGAGGCAGAGTTTTGCTATGAGGTCCAGGCTAGTCTTAAACTCCTGGTCTCAAGCTTTCCTTCCACATTGGCCTCCCAAAGTGCTGGGAAGACAGGGAGAAACAACTAAGTCTGACTAATTATTCTATATATTTATTTTATTTTACTTCACTGTTTTTTTGTTTTTGTTGTTGAGACAAGGTTTTGCTATGAGGACCAGACTAGTCTCAAACTCCTAGACTCATGCAATCCTTCAGCCTCGGACTCCCAAAGTGCTGGAATGACAGTCAGGAGCTTCTAAGTCTGGCTAAATATTTATTTTATTTTATTTTACTTTTTTTTCTTTTATTTTTCGAAACAGCATTTTGCTATGAGGCCCAGGCAAGTCTCAAAATCCTGGACACAATTCATCCTCCCTAAAGTGCAGGGATCACAGGCAGGAATCACTAAGTCTGGCTAATTATTTCATATTATTGTACTTTATTATGTTTTATTTTATTTTACTATTTGATTTTTTTTTTACTTTTTTTTTTTTAAGAGATAGGGCTTTGCTATGAGGCCCAGGCTAGTGTCAAATTCATGACCTCAAGTACTCCTCCCACTTCAACCTCCCAAAGTGCTGGGATGACAGGCAGGAACCTCTACATTATTATTTTATTTTATTTTATTTTTTATTTCATTTTATTTTACACTACTATTTTTACTTTTTTATTTTTTAGAGACAGGGTTTTGCTACGAAGCCCAGGCTAGTCACAAGCTTCTGGCCTCAAGCAATCCTCCTGCATTGGCCTGCTAAAGTGCAGGGATGACAGGCAGGAACCACTAAGTATGGCTAATTATTTTATTTTTTTTAATCTATTTTATTCTGTTTTATTTTATATTATATGATATTGTTTTATTTGACTTTATTACTTAATTTTTTATCTTATAGATACAAGGTTTTTCTATGAGGCTCAGGCTAGTCTCCAACTCCTGGACTCTAGCAATCAACCCAGGTCAGCCTCCCAAAGTGCTGGGATGCCAGACAGGAACCCCGAAGTCTGGCTAATTATTTTATTTATTTCATCTTATTTTATTTTATTTTACTTTATTTCGTATTATTTTACTTTGGTATTTTATTCATTTATTTTGTAGAGACAGGGTTTTACTCTGAGGTTCAGGCTAGTCTCAAACTCATTGCCTCAAGTGATCCTCCCACCTCAGCCTCCCAAATTTCTGGGAAGACAATCAGAAACCACTAAGACAGGCTAATTATTATATTTATTTTAATTTATTTTATTTTATTCTATTTATTTTATTTTACTTTACTATTTTTTTTTTATTTTGTAGAGACAGGGTTAGGCTATGAGGCCCAGGTTAGTCTCAAACTACTGGTCACGAGCTTTCTTCCCAAATTGGCCTCCCAAAGTGCTGGAATGCCAGGCAAGAATCACTAAGTTTGGCTAATTATTTTGTTTTATTTTATTTTACTTTACTATTTTATTTATTTATTTATTTATTTATTTTGAGTTGGAGTCTCACTCTATCGCCCAGACTGGAGTGCAGTGGCTGCTCCCGGCCACCGCAGCCTCGCCTGCTGGGCTCCCACAATCCTTCCGCCTCAGCCTTCCAAGTAGCCAGAATTACAAGCATATGCTACCACGCCCAGCTAATTTTTTGATTTATTGTAGAGATGAGGTCTCGCTGCCCAGGCGGGTCTCGAACCCATGGGCTCAGGCAATCCACTCACCTCAGCCTCCCAAAGGCATGGGATTACAGGCTGAGCCACCGAGCCCGGCTATTTTATTTATTTATATTGTGAACACAGAGTTTTGCTATGAGGACCAGGCTAGTATTAAACTCCTGACCTCAAGCGGTCCTCCCACCACAGCCTCTGAAAGTGCTGGGAAGACAGCCAGAAACCATGAAGTCTTGCTAATAATTATATGCATTTTATTTTAATTGATATTATTTAATTTTACTTTACTTTGCTTTTCTTATTTTTTAGAAACAGGTTTACGATATGAGGCCCAGGCTAATCTCAAACTCCTGGCCTCAATTGATTCCCCCATCTCAGCCTCCCAAAGTGCTGGATTGACAGGCAGGAACAAGTATGTCTGGCAAATTATTTTAATTAATTTATTTTATTTTATTTTACTTTACTATTTTATTTTTTTTTATTTTGTAGAGACAGGGTTTTGCTTTGAGACCCAGGATAGTCTCAAACTCCTTGACTCAAGTCGTTCGCATGACTCAGTCTCCTAAATTGCTGGGATGACAGACAGGAGCCACTAAGTTTGGGTAATTTATTTTATTTTATTTTATTTATATTATTTTATTTTACTATATTATTTTTTTATTTTGTATAGATAGAGTTTTTCTATGCAGCCCAGGCTAGTCTCAAACTCCTGTCCTCAAGCAATCCTCCCACCTTGGCTTCCCAAAATGCCTGGATGCCAAACACAAACCATTAAGTCTGGCTAATTATGTTATTTTATTTTACTTTACTATTTTCTTTAAATTTGTAGAGACAGCATTTTGTTCTGAGGACAAGGGTATTCTCAAATTCTAGGCCTGAAGCGTTCCTCTTGCATCAGCCTCCAAAAGTGCTAGATGACAGGTAGGAAAATCTATGTCTGGCTACTTATTTTATTTCTTTTTCTTTTCTTTTACTTTACTATTTTATTTTTTTATTTTCTAGAGACAGAAGTTTGCTCTGAGGCCTAGCCTCAGGTCAAAATCCTGGCCTCAAGAGATCCCCCTCAACCTGGTCCTCCTAAAGTGAAGTGATGACAGGCAGGGACTACTATGTCTGGCTTAGTATTTTATTTTATTTTATTTTTTAATTTTACGTTACTATATTATTTTTTAATTTTGTACAGACAGGAATTTTCCATGAAGCACTGGCTACTCTCAACGTCATGGCCTAAAGTGAAACTCCCTCCTCAGACTCCCAAACTGCTGGGACGCCAGGTAGGAACCACTAAGTCTTGTTAATTATTTTATTTTTTTGTATTGTATTTTACTTTACTATTTTATTCTTTTAATTTTCTAGAGACAGGGTTTTGCTATGAGGTACAGGCTAGTCTCTAACTGCTGGCCTCAAGTCATCCTCCTGACTCACCCTACCTAAGTTCTGGGATGCCAGGCAACAGCCACTATGTCTTGCTAATTATTTTATTTTATTTTATGTAGTTTTCTTTTTTTATTTTATTTAACCTTGCTATTTTTATTTTATTTTCTAGAGACAAGGTTTTGCTATGAGGCCCAGGCTAGTCTCAAACTCCTGTCCTCAAGAAAACCTCATGCCTCAGCCTCCTACAGTGTTGAGATGACAGGGAGGAACCTCTAAGTGTGACTAATTATTGTATTTTATATTATTGTATTTTATTGTATTGTGCTGTATTTTATTTTATTTTACTTTGCTATTGTATTTTGTTTTATTTTTTATAGACAGGGATTTTCTTTGAGACCCAGGCTCATTTCAACCCACTGGCCTCAAGTGATCATCCCTCCTTGGCCTCCCAAGGTCTGGGATGCCAGGCAGGAACCACTAATATGGCTTATTATTTTATTTCATCTAATTTTACTATTTTATTTTTAATTTTCTAGAGACAGGTTTTGCTATGAGGGCCAGGCTAGACTCAAACTACTGTCCTCAAGAAAACCTTACATCTCAGCCTCCCAAAAGTGCTGGATGACAGGTAGGAAACTCTAAGTGAGGCTAATTATTTTATTTTACTTTACTTTTTTTATTTTGTACATACAGGGTTTTCTATGTCTTGTCTCAGACTCCTGACCTCAAGCATCCCTCCTGCCTCAGCCTCCTAAAGTGCTGGGAAGACAGCAGGACACTACTAAGACTGGCTAATTATATTTATTTTATTTCACTTCATTCCTTTTCATTTCATTTTACTATTTTATTTTTTTTAAATTCTAGACACAGGGTTTTGCTATGAGGCCCAAGTTAGTCTCAAACTCCTGGCCTCAAGCAATTCTCCCTCCTCAACCTCCCAAAGTGCTGGGATGACAGGCAGGAACCTCTAAACCTGGCTAATTTTAAAATTTTATTTTACTTATTTTATTTTACCTTACTATTTTATTTTTCTTATTTTCTAGACACTGAGATTTGCTATGAGGCCCAGACTATGCTCAAACTCCTGGCCTCAATTGATGCTCCCATTTTGGCCTCCCACTAAGTATGGCTATTTATTATTTTATTTTTATTATTTTATTTGTTATTTTATTTTATGTTATTTCATTTTATATTTATTTTATTTTATTTTACTTCCGTATTTTTTTAAATTTTGTAGTGACAGGGTTTTGCTATGAGGCTCGAGCTAATCTCAAACCCCTGGCCTCAAGCAATCCTCCTGCCTCAGCTTCCCAAATATCTGGGATGCCAGGCAGAAACCATTAAGTCTGGCTAAATTTCATTTCATTTCAATTCATTCCTTTATTTTTTCATTTTCTTTACTTTTTAAATTTTTTTATTTTGTAGAGAAGGGGTTTTGCTATGAGACCCAAGCTGGTCTCAAACTTCTGGCCTCAAGTGATCCCCCCGCATTGGCCTCCCAAAGTGCTGGGATGCCAAGCAGGAACCAATAAGTCTGACTAATTATTTTATTTTATTTCACTAATATTTTCTTTATTTATTGAGACAGGGTTTTGCAATGAGACCAATGCTAGTCGCAAAATCCTGGCCACTAGCGATCTTCCCACCTCGGCCTCCAAAATGCTGGGATGAGAGTCAGGAACTGTAAGTCTGACTAATTATTTATTTTAATTTACTTTATTATTTCAATTTTTATTTTGCAGAGATAGATTTTTGTTGGGAGCCAGCCACGAAGGCCCACTGTGCGTTAGGGATCAGGAAGGACCATTGACCCCGAGACCACTAGGATGCATTCCGAGCTATTGACCCCATTTTCTCCCCCTTTCTACTCAGCACTAACCAGATTAAGCTCCTGTGAGGTCAAAACATAAAAACTCTGAGACTGGGATGAACACAAGCTAAGTTTAGAAGCTCATTGCTCCCATTCTTCCACAAACGGCAGTTTTGGCTTTCACACAACTTATAATTCAAACTCGTGTCACTTCTAAGAGCCTTAGTATTGGTCACAGGCTTCTGGGTCATGATCTTAGGATTTATTAAAGGTGTAAATTGTAGAATATAGTTTTAGAAGACAGTCATTTTGTTGAAAGAATGTGGCTGGGTTACTTGCAGGTAGCCCACTGTGAACTTTGGATCTATCACATTCCAAACATTCTGGGATGGGCCACTTTGGTTTGTAAAGTAAATACTTAAGCTTCTATAGAATTGTTTAACTTGGCAGAAATCTATCATTTTAGGATAAAAAAGGTTTATAGAATATGTCAGTCACAGGTTAGGTTATCCTTTGTTATGGGATTTTAAGATTATCATATGAAAAGGGTTTAAAGGCAAACATTGATTAAGTTTTCATAGATTAAGGTTTCTGGTGGGTGGAGGATGCCCCTTCCACATCTGACTTTATGTATAAAAGACCTGCACTAGACTGGAGTCCAGTCTTTTTCTTTCTCTCTCTCTCCTTCTCTCTTCTTCCCCCCAATCGCCAATGCCATCTCCACCTTTGGGGTACCCTGAACCCAGCTGGAGCTGGTCTCCAGCAGATTTTTGCTATGAGACCCATGCTAGTCTCAAACTCTTGACCTCAAGCAATCTGTCTGCCTTGGCTTCCCAAGCTGCTGTGATGACAGGAAAGAATCTCTAAATCTGGCTAACTATTCTTTTTATTTTATTTTATTTTACTATAGTATTTCATTTTTTAATTTGTAAAGACAGGGTTTTGCTATGAGTCCCAGGCTAGTCTCAAACTCCTGGCCTCAAGCAATCCTCCTGCCTCAGCTTCCAATAATGCTAGGGTGACAGAGAGGAACCACTAAGTCTGGCCAATTATTTTATTTTATTTAACTTTATTTCATTCCATCGTTCTATTTTGTTTTATTTTATTGTTTTATTTCTTCACTTTTTAGAGACACAGTTTTGCTATGAGGCACAGGCTAGTGTCAAACATCTGACCTCAAATAGTCCTCCCCTCTCAGGCTCCCAAAATATTGGAAGTCTGGCTAATTATTTTATTCTATTTTATTTTGTTTTATTTTACTTTATTAAAGTTTATTTTACTTTACTATTTTATTTTATTTTATTTAGAGACAAGGTTTTTCAATGAGGCCCAGGCTCATCTCAAACATCTGGCTTCATGTGATCTTCCCCTCTTGGTCTTTCAAAGTTCTGGGATACCGGGCAGGAACCACTAAGTGTACCTAATTATTTTATTTTATTTTACTTTATTTTATTTTACTAATTTCTTTTTTTATTTTCTAGAGACAGATTTTTGTGATGCGTCCCAGAATAGTCTTAAACTGTGAGACGCTACCGATCCTCCTGTCTCTGCCTCCCAAATGCTGGGATGACAGGCAGGAACCACAAAGTCTGGCCTATATTTACTTTATTTTATTGTTTGCTACTATTTTTTAAAATTCTTTTTTAGAGACAGGGTTTTGCTATGAGGCCCAGTCTTGTCTAAAATATCTGGCCCCAAGCAAACTTCCCCTCCTGGCCTCCCAAAGGGCTGGGATTCCAGGAAGGAACCACAAAGTCTGTCTATTTTATTTTACTTTATTTTATTAATATATTATTTTTATTTTTTAGAGACAAACTTTTGCTATGAGGCTCAGACTAATCTCAAACTACTGGACTCAAGTCATCCTCTGGCCTCGGCCTTCCAAAATGCTGGGATGATAGGTAGGAACCCCAAAGTCTGGCTATTTATTTTATTTTATATTATTTCATTTTATTTTATTTACTATTTTATTTATTTTTTATAATCAATACATTTATTATTATATTGTGGAGTACAGTTAAGGGTTAGGTATACAAATATGCTTCGTTCAGGCACCCTTGTTGATAAGAGGTGTCTCCCCATCCCCAAACAGATATTTACTACTGTTAATCCCATCTCTCTTCACCCCCCCATAGTTTCCCACCACTGTCAGTCATTTTCTCACAGTATTACGATAGATATTCAAGCTCCACTATATGAGTGAGAACATGTGATACTCTGATCTTTGTTTCTGTGAGAGGTCACTCAGTATGGTAGACTCTAGTTCCATCCAGGTAGCTGCAAAGTTCATGATTTTGTCCTTTTTTATGGCTGCATAGTATTCCATCATGTATACTCACCACAATTTTTTAATCCAGTCCTCTTTTGATGGACAGCATGGTTGATTCCAGGTTCTTGCTATTGTGAACAATGCTGTGATAAACATACCTGTGTAGGTATCTTTTTTATAGAGTGATTTGAGTTCTTCAGGGCATATTCCCAGTAGGGGAATTGTGGGGTCATATGGGAGGTTGATATATAGAGCTTTTAGGAATCGCCACACTGCTTTCCACAGAGATTGCACTGTCACCAACAGTGTAGAAGTGTTCCCTTTTCACCACACCCTCTCCAGCAACTTATTTTTTGAGTTGCTGATAATTGCCATTCTAACTGGAGTTACATGGTATCTCAGTATGGTTTTGGTTTGCATCTCCCTGATGATTAGTGAGGTTGAACAATTCTTCATGTGTCTGTTGGCTGCTCAGATGTCTTCCTTTGTGAAGTGTCTGTTCATATCTTTTGCTCATTTTATAATGGGGTTGTTTGTTTTTTTCTTTTCAGTACTTTTGAGTTCCTTGTAGATCCAAGATGTTAAGCATTTGTCAGACCTGTAGTTGGCAAAACCTTTTCCCAGTCTGTAGGTGATCTCCCTACTCTCTTGATGGTTTCTTTGGATTTGCAGAAGCTTGACAGTTTAATGAGGTCCCACTTTTTTCTTATGTCTATTTTCTTTCTTATGGCCTGTGGGTTTTGGGTTTTGTTCAGGAATTGGATGCTAGTTCTGATTTCAATGAGGGTATGTCCTTCATTTTCTAAGGTTCTTATGGCTTGATGTTTTACATTTAGGTCTCTGATCAATTTAGAGTTAATTTTTGTGTATGTGGATAGATAGGAGTCCTGTATCAATCTTCTGCATGTGGTCAGCCAGTTTGCCCAGCATCATTTACTGAATAGGTTCTCCTCTCCCCAGTGATAGGTGGTGGAGGCTTTGTCAAAGATGAGTTGGTTGAGAAATTGAGGTTTAGCTTCTGGAATCTCAATTCTATTCCAGTGGTCTATATGACTGTTTTTGTACCAATACCAAGCTGTTTTGATGAGTGTAGCTTTATAATTAAGTTTGAAGTCTGGTAATGTGATATCACCTGCTTTTTTTTTTTTTTTTTTTTTTTTTGCTGAGGGTTTTTCTGGCTATTCTTCATTGTTTGTGTTTGCATATGAATTCCTGTGTTGTTTTATCTAGGTCTGAGAAGAATGTGGCTGGTAGTTTGATGAGTATTTCATTGAATCTGTACATTGCCTTAGGTAAGATGGACATCTACGCAATGTTGATTCTTCCAAACCATGAGCATGGGATATTTTTCCACTTGTTTGTGTCACCTTTGATTTCTTTGAGCAGTGTTTTGTAGTTTTCATTGCAAAGGTCTTTCACATCTCTCATTAGGAAGATGCCAAGGAATTTCATTTATTTTTTGGCAATTGTGAATGGAATTGTGGGTTTTATTTGGATTTCTGTTTGTTTATTGGCTAAAGAAATGTGATTGTCTTTTGCACATTTATTTTATATCCTGAGACTTTGCCAAGGCCTTTATCAGTGTAAGGAGGTTTTTGACAGATTCTCTTGGGTTTTCAAGGTACACAACCATGTCATCTGCAAAGAGAGATAACTTGACTTCCTCTTTTCCTATTTGGATACCACTGATTTCCTTCTTTTCTCTGAATGCTCTTCCAGGAGTTCCAGTACTATATTGAACAGGAGGGGTGAGAGTGGGCATCTTTGTCTTGTTCCAGTTTTCAGGGGAAATGGTTCCAATTTTTGTCCATTTAGGAATATGCTAGCTGTGGGTTTCTCATAGATGGCTTTCACTATTTTGAGTTATGTTCCCCGTATGCCTAGATGTTCGAGGGTTATCAAGAAGGGGTGCTGGATTTTATCAAAAGCTTTTTCTGCATCTAATGATATGATCATGTGGTTTTTGTTTTGACATCTGTTGATGTATTTAATTACATTTATGGTTTTACGAATGTTGAACCAGGCTTGCATCCCAGGTATGAAGCCTACTTGGTCATGATGGATGATTTTTGAGACGTGTTGATGAATCTGGTTTGCTAGGATCTTGTTGAGGTTTTTAGCAATAATGCTCATCAAAGATATTGGCATGTAGTTCTCTTTCTTGGTTGGGTCTTTACCTGGCTTGTGTATCAATGTGATGTTAGCTTTGTAAAATGATTTGGGGAGAGTTCCATCTTTTTCAGTCACCTGGAATAACTTCAGTAGGATTGGTATCAGCTCCTGCTTAAAAGTCTTGTAGAAATCTGCTGGAAAGTCATCTGGACCAGGGCTTTTTTTTTGTAGGTAGTTTTGTTATTATGTAGTCAATTTCCTTGGTTGTTATTGGTCTATTTAGGGTTTCAGTTTCTTCTTGTTCCAACCCAGGCAGGTTGTGTGATGTCAGAAAGTCCTCCATTTCCTTAAGGTTTTCAAGTTTGTTTCCATACAAGTGTACATAGTAGTCTCTAATGATCTTTTGTATTTCTTCAGAGTCAGACGTGGCTTCAACTTTTGTGTTTCTGATTGTGCTTATTTTGGATTTTCTCTCTTTTTCTTGGTCAGTCTAACTAGGGGACCATTGATCTTGCTTATCCTTTCGAAGAACCAACTTTTTTTTCATTGATTTTTTGTATTATCTTTTTGTCTTCTGTGTCCTGGATTTGGGCTTTTATTTTGGTGATCTGGATTCTTCTGCTGAAATTACGATTTTTGTGGTCTTGCTTTTCCAGCTTCCTTAGGTAGCTTATTAGGCTGTTAATTTGTGTTCCTTCCATTTTCTTTATGTGTGTTTGTAGGGATATACATTCCCCTCTTACTACAGTTTTCATGGAGTCCCAGAGATTTTGGTAAGATGTTTCTTTGTTTTTGTTTGTTCCCAAGTATCTTTTAATCTCTGTTTTGATTTCTTCACTGACCCAGGAGTTGTTTAGCATCATGATCTTTGGTGTCCATATGTTTGCGGGTTTTGGGCGGACATTGTTGGTGTTAATGTTTATTTTTATTCCACTGTGGTCCCAGATGGTACATGGTAAAATTTCAGTCCTTTAAAATTTGCTTATTCTTGATTTATGGCCTAGTATGTGGTCGATCTTAGAATACATTCTATGCAGTGATGAGTAGAATGTGTATTCTGTGGTCTTTGGATGGAGTGTTCTGTAGGTATCAATTAAGTCCCTTTGGTCAATAGTCACATTGAGGTTCTGGATTTCATTGCGTGATTTTTTTCTCCTGATGATTTGTCTAATGTTGTGAGTGGGGTATTAAAGTCCCCAGTTTGATGGTGTTAGAGTCGATATCTTTCTTTAGTTTTTCTAGAAGTTGCTTTATGAAAATTGGCGCACCTAAGTTGGGTGCATATATGTTTAGGATAGATGCATATATGTTTCTTGTTGGTGGAGTGGACCTTTTATCATTATGTAGTGGCCCTCTGTATCTTTTTAAACTTTTGATAGCTTAAATGGTATTTTGTCTGAAATTAGGATGGCAAGTTCTCCTTTCTTTTGTGTTCCATTCACCTGAAAATTTGTTTCCCATCATCTTACTTTGAGTCTGTGCATGTCCTTTCTAGTGAGATGGGTCTCTTGAAAGCAGTATATTGTTGCCTGGTGATATTTTATTCATTTTGCCATTCTATGTCTTTTCAGTGGTACATTTAGTCCATTCACATTCAGGCTAATTATTGAAATGTGAGAGTTCACCTCTATCATAGAGTTCTTATAGAGTTGTTGTTCTTCCACCTGGTTTTGTCTTTCTTTTGGTTTTGGGGTTGGTTCATGTGTATTTTATTCCTTTTCCTGTACTCTTGTGAAGAACGTTGTTCTATTTTCCTTTTCTTCTGTGTTTAGTACTTTCTTAAGTGTTTCACGTAGAGGTGGTTTGGTGGCAGTGTACGTTCTTACGGATTGGATATCTGGGAAAGATTTCAATTCTCCCTTGCTGATGAAGCTGAACTTGGCTGGGTAGGTTATTCTTTGTTGAAATTGTTTATCTTTTAGGACCTTGAATATAGGACACCAAGCTCTCCTAGCCCGCAGGGTTTCTGTAAATCTGCTGCTATTCTGATTGGTCTTGCATGGTAGGTGATCTGGCCTTTTTCTCTTGCTGCCTTTAGGATTTTTTCTTTCATGTCTACTTTTTTTAGGAGAATTATTATGTGTCTAGGAGTTGGTCTTCTCATTTGTTGTCTTGCAGGTGTTCTCCGAATCTCTTGTGTTCAAATTTTTGCATCACTGATTAGATAAGGAAAGTTTTCTTGAATGATCTCATGGAAAGTTTGTTCCAGTGTGGTCTCTGTCTCTCTTTCTATCTCAGGAAGGCCAATTACTCTTAGGTTTGGTCTCTTGAATTAATCGCTCATCTCTTGAAGGTTTTGTCCTGTCTTTTTTAGCTTGTTTTCTGTTTTTAAGAGTTTGGGTTAGTTCTGTATTTTGGTCCTCAAGCTCTGAGATTCTTTCTTCTGCTTGGGTAATTCTGCTTTCCATGCTTATCAGTTTTTTATTTATTTCATTCACAGTATTCTTTATTACTGTTATCTCAGATATCAGCTCCTTCCTAGTTTCTTCTTGTCTCTCCTCAATTCTTTTTAATCTCTCTATTAATGTCTTGATATCTAGGGTTGTAGTTTGAGACCAGTCATTCTGGAGGGTCTTCATTGTTTGCATTGCAAAATTAGTTTTCTCAGTGTCTTCCCTCCCTGGGGTCTGGGGGAGACCAATATTCTTCTTTCTGTTTTTCTTCATTTGTGTAGATTTTTCCCTGTCTCCCTCTTTCCCGCCCCTTCTTTGAATTCTGCTTTTCAGGGAAGGTGGCATTGCTTTCAGTTTGCTTGTGCAATCTCCTGTTCTTCCGTATGAGGGTCCTCTGGCTTTGTTCAGTTTTGAGGTTGGAGTGTGGGCTGCAGCTGTACTTTTTGCACTTTTGAGGTTTAATTGAGGGGGAAGCTATGATTCAGAATGTATATGCTGATTCCAGCATCTGCCAGCATGTGTATGAGCACACTGGAACCTATTTCCCACTGCCTTACAATCTGTCTGTGCAGCAGGATGTAGATTTGGTCCCTGGATCAAAAGGAGGTAGAAAAGAGGAAAATAGTGGAGGAAGGGGGGATCAGTAGGAAGTTAGAAAGAGAGAAGAGTGAGAGGGAAAACAGACATATATACCAACTAACTGGTGAAAAAGAGACACAAGGCCAGAAAGAAGTGAAAAAAACAAGCAAGAAAAATTCCCTAAAGAACACTGGTAGCTACACAGACACCAATGAAATCATGAAACAGGTAGTGTAAGTCAGAAAGCAAACAAAAATGAGCAAAAAACCCCAGACAAAATGATAAAATCAAAAATCAAAATAAGAAATCAGACTAGCTCTGGAATCTTTCCTGGGTGTCTAAGGTCTCATCAGCCCTGGTCTCCAGCCTCTCCCTTCTGTTTGCATGCAGGCAGCTGGATTTACTCGCAGTTTGGGTTCATTTTTTTTAGACTGCTGCCTGGGAGGTCTGCGTTGCTTAGTTGCTTTTGTTTGATTCAGTGTATTAGAGGGACTTTGTCTCCTGTTTAGTGACATTACCTTAGGAACCAAGGTGGAGGCTGGTGGAAGGTGGGTGAGGCAGTGCAAATCTCTGCCTGGATTATGGCCGAGGTGGCAGTTTCACTTTCACGGATCTTTTCTCTCTGCTCATCTGGGTCCCTGTTTGATCCACTATGATGGGCTGTGGTGTTGTGGGAGGCACCGGGGATCAGCTGCACAGCTGGGTGCTAGATCCGGGGTGCCACCAGCAGGCTGGGGTGGAGTAGGGGGTCGGGAGTTCCCTCCTCTGGAGCTGAGACCCTCTGATCAGCACCTCCTTAAGATATGCTGTTCCCTTATAAAAGCATGGGGTGGCACACTGAATGCCTCAGCCAGGGTGGGCCCAGAGCTCCAGAGCTCCAAAGCTCCAAAGGGCAGGTGGTGAGCAGTGAGGGTGGCCCTGGGCCCCTCACAGGGTACTTCAGCCAGAAATGGGACCAGTATCTCTGAGTTGCGGGTGCCCAGAGCCTCCCTGGGTAACCAGTGACTTGGTGCTGGGTGCTGGGAGAGAAGATATAACCAGGGAGGGAGCCGGGACCTGAGACTCCTGGGCAGGTGGGAGTTATATATTGTGGAGCAGCAGCAGCCAGGGGCCACAATATCCAGGCCTGCGTGGGACCGAAGGTCTCCAGGCCTCGGAACCACGAGGCTGGCGGTGGGCCAGGTGGTGGGGGAAGAAATGTAAGAGTCTTTTTGGAACTCACGTTTGGAGTATCTCACAAGTCCACCAATGCCGTCGCCATCTTACCAGAACTCCTACATTACTATTTTATTTATTTATTTTGTAGAGACAGGGTTTTACTACGAGGCCCAGGCTAGTCTCAAACTCCTGGCCTCAAGTGATCATCCCACCTCGACCTCCCAAAATGCTGAGAAGACAGCCAGAAAACACTAAGACAGGCTAATTATTATATTTATTTTATTTTAATTTATTTTATTTCATTCCATTTTATTTTACTTTGCTATATCATTTTATTTTTTTGTAGAGACAGGGTTATGCTATGAGGCCCAGGCTAGTCTCAAACTACTGGTCTCAAGCAATCTTCCTTCCTCAGCCTTCTGAAGTGCTGGAATGCCAGGCAGGAACCACTGAATCTGGCTAATTATTCTATTCTATTCTATTCTATTCTATTTTACTTTACGATTTTATTTATTTATATTGTGGAGAAAGAGTTTTGCTATGTGGTCCAGGCAAGTCCTAAACTTCTTGCCTCAAACGATCCTCCCACCTCGGCTTCCCAAAGTCCTGGAAAGACAGCCAGAAACAACGAAGTCTGAGCCGGGCTCGGTGGCTCAGCCTGTAATCCCGTGACTTTGGGAGGCTGAGGTGAGTGAATTGCCTGAGCCTGCGGGTTCGTGACCCACCTGGGCAGTGAGACCTCATCTCTACAATAAATCAAAAAAAAAAATCAGCTGGGCGTGGTGGCGCATGCCTGTAATTCCGGCTACTTGGAAGGCTGAGGTGGAAGGATCGCCAGAGCCCAGCAGGCCGAGGCTGCAGTGGCCGGGAGCGGCCACTGCACTCCAGTCTGGGCGACAGAGTGAGACTCCAACTCAAAAAAAAAAAACCAAAAAAAAAAAAAAAACAAAAAACAAACAACGAAGTCTGGCTAATTATTATATGCATTTTATGTTAATTTATTTTACTTTACTGTTTTATTTTATTTTTTAGAGATAGGTTTATTATATGAGGCCCAGGCTAATCTCAAACCCCTGGCCTCTATTGGTCTCCCCGTCTCAGCCTCCCCAAGTGCTGGGTTGACAGGAAGGAACAACTAAGTCTGGCAAATTATTTTATTTTGTGTTGTTTTATTTTACTTTACTATTTTATTTTTTTATTTTGTAGAGACAGGGTTTTGCTATGAGGTCCAGGCTAGTCTCAAACTCCTTGACTCAAGCCTTCCTCCTGCCTCAGTCTCCTAAATTCCTGGGATGCAAGGCAGGAGCCACTTAGTCTGGGTAATTATTTTATTTTATTTTATTTGTTTACTCTTTTATTAACTCCAAGGTCCCCTTCATCACCCAACTGGCATTGCTCTCTGCTGAGTGAACTCAGGCAGTGATCACCTGATATGGACAATGTCCTGCAGAAAAAAAGAACACAAGTACATTTTCATATGCTCTCTATTTCCATCCACTTGGTCTCCAGGCTACCAGATTTACACTTGACTTGTATGGAGCCTTAAATAGGTTGGTTGTTTCTAATGCATATGTGATTTACGTTTACCTATTTTTCATCTGTCTCTGTGGTCTACAAAACTCAAGAAAGTATAAAGTCAAAGCTCAAGAATGTTGTCATACATACTCAGTGGTATGAAAAGAAACCAATAAGCAGATTTTACCAAGATCACCAAAGAAAAACTTAGCTCTCCAGAGTTCAATACCACAATTCTGGACATCACCCATCTGAGAACGAATCTTGTCTTCTTTTCTTCAGTAATTTTCAGTAATTTCTCTGAGGCTATTTTCTCATCTATAAAATGGGAACAATAATACTGACCTCATGTAGTAGTTATAAAAACAAAAAGATATAAATATAAAGCATTCTGTATATTGTCTTCCATTCAGCACATGTTACTTCTCTCCTTTTTCAATTGTAAATACTGTGGGTAGGATGGTACTTCTTGTTTCCTAACAGACATAGGAAGCACTTACAGAAATGGCATCTTGGGAACTTTATGACACTGAGTTCACTAAGACACTGAACCCAATCCTTAAGAGAGATGTGACAGAAGAGTAAAATACCGATAAACTCAATTTTGGAGTCACAACTTTGCAAAGGGAGTCAGGAAAACACTCTTTGCCCAGTTAACAGGAGTTCACTGATATGAATAGACTTTATGAAGAATGCATTGATGAGGGAAAGATAGGCTTGTCTTCCTTTCTTTGTTGATGGAAGACATGTGGAGCATCATAGTCTTAGGAGTATTCTGAGGAAATTACTGGGCTCATGTGGAAATCATGTTTGGATTGATTACGGATGTCTGTCCTCCATGCACTCAGGGAAGAAAGAGGGAGGATGAGGCATCATACCAGGAAGTCACATATCTACTGTAAATTCTTGTTCAATTTTGTGGGGTTTTCCTCTCTTCTTCTATATCCTCATCCCATTCTTTACTACTCCTAAATTTGCTCTAATGACAAGTACTATGTATTTCCAAGTATAAATACCTCAGCCACTAAACAGCACTTCATTATTTGTTATAGTCACCTTCCTGTGCAACAGAACACAAGAACTTATTCTTACTGTCTAACTGTAACTTTGTACCCATGATCATCTTCTGTTTTTCCCTTCCCACTACTCTTCCCAGCCTCTAGCAACCATTTTACTCAGTATAAAGGTTCACCAAATAATTAAAAATAGAACTAACATACGATACAGAATTCGTATGTTAATGAGATATCTGCTTCCCCATGTTTATCATAGGCAGCTCGATCCTGTTTATTGCAACTCCTATGTTATTCACAATAGCAAGACAGAATTAAGCTAAATGTAAAAGTACAGATGAATGCATAAAGAAAACGTGATATGTGTGTATATATATGTGTGTGTGGGGAGACATATATCTATCTATCTATATATATATGTTTGTATATATACACATTTATAATATGTAATGGAATACTATTTAACCATAAAAACTAATTAAATCCTGTCATTGCAGTTACATAGATAAGCCTGAAGGACATTTTGTTAAGTTAAATAAGCCAGGAACCAAAAGACAAACACCACATGACCTCACACGTAGAATCTAAAAAATAGTAGCTTTTTTGAGGACACAAATTGTATCTCAAATACATACACACACACACACACACACACACACACACACACACACAAACCAAAATAACTTGGTAACAGAGATAAAGAAGAAGCAATATAAGATATAAAGAAATACACTTTTAATCACAGAATTGTGTTATCATCAAATAACACCAAAAAAAAGTCCACACAATCCTTCATATGTTTGCCGACAGTCATTACTCCACTGAGTAATGGAGTGTAGATTTAGGGAGTATAGATCAGAGCATTTTCACTGACTATGGTGAGAGCAGATCACTTCAATCCTTACAGGAGCTATACATTGGAGATATACAATTGATGATAATAATATTCTCATATGCTTTCCCTTAAGCAGGTGTCTTGAGAATTTTCCAGGAACTGCAGGAAGTACTTGGTAGAAAAAGTATAAATTATAGTCCTTGTTCTCTAAGAGGCCATATAGTTTGTCAGTAGTGAAAAATATGCAAGCAAATAATGACAAGTGAACTAATGGAGGTAAATATAAAGCACCAAAAATAGATCTGATTGAGAGAATTAAGGACATTTTCAGAATGTGATGGTATTTGAACTGGGGCTTGCAGAATAACTATTATTTACCAGATAGAGAAGGTGATAAGGGTCTTCTAAGCAAAGAACAAGATACAAGCAAAAAACACAAAGGAGGGAAAGTCCATCCAAAAACGAAGAAAAGTTATGTGTGGCTGAAGCCAAGAACTAGAGATGGTAGAACATGAATTTAGAAACAGATTGGGCCAGGCTCGGTAGCTCAGCCTATAATCCAAGCACTTTGAGTGGCTGAGGTGAGTGGATTGCCTGAGCCCACAGATTCGAGACCAGTCAGGCAACTTGTTGAGACCCCAACTCTATGATACATCAAAAATTAGCCAGGCATAGTAGCACATACCTGTAGTTTTGGCTATTTGTAAAGCTGAGGTGGAAGGATGACCTGAGCCCAGCAGTTGAGGCTGCAGTGGTATGAGTATGCACTCCAGCCTGGGCGACAGAGTGAGACTTCAACTCAAAAGAAAGAAACATAGGTTGGTGTCAAACTGGTAAGATCCCTTCTGTTATATTTTGTTTAGGGATTTGAATTTATCCTGTAGGGTAGACATTCTCAACCATGGAGGCAGTGTCTCACTGGTATCCTTCAATCAGTGATGGAGTCTATTGCAGAATCATGAATTACCAAAAAAAGTAAAAATGTTTGCTTTTGCGTATATATATAAACTGCTGGTTTATAATAATATAAATAATATAAACTGGTTTATAATGACAAATATATAAACTGCTGGTTTTCGCTCAACAACATTTCTCTTCCTCCCCACTTTTTAAAAAATTACCTGAGACCTAATTTTGTGGAGAAAAGAATCACCCAGGTTAAAACAATCAACTTCATGGATTCACTTGCAGGTAGGAGTAGCCATGTGACACAGTTGTTGTCAGTGAGATATAAATATTATCAGGGTATGCATACAGGTATCCTTTCTATAGTGGGGAGGAAAGAGTGAAAGAGTGAGTTGTAATGAGGATGATATCTGACGTGTGTTTCAGAAACATATGCTTCAGAAATGAACAGCTGAGAACCATTATTTTAAGAAAAAGGGTATTGGTTGTTTTTCATTAGGAGAAAGACATGCCAAAGATGGTGGTTTAGAAAAATAATTCTGACATTATTATATCTAATACATTTGCCTAATTAGAGACAATATGGCCTATGAATTAGAGAACAACATTTTGAGTCATATTTCCAAGGTTCAAATCCCAGTCACATCATTTTCAATCTGAAATGAGTTATGTAAGTTTCTGGAGAAATTGAGCGATGGATCTGTCTTAGTCTGTCCAGGCTGGTATAAAATAATACCATAGCCTTGGTGGCTTATAAACCACAGAAATGCATCTCTTAACATTCTGGAAGCTGGAAAGTCCATGACTAAGGTACCAGAAGATTCCATGTTTGTTAAATGCCCACTTTCTGGTTTTTAATCTTGATTGCTTTTTCACTGACTTTGGGTATAGACGGGACAACTGAGCTCCCTTAGGCCTTTTTTATAAGGGCATTTATCCCATTTATGAGGCCTCCACTTTCATGACCTACTCATCTCCCAAAGGACCCACCTTCTACTACCATCATTTTGGGGTTTGGATTTCAACATATGAATTTGGGGGAAGCATAAACATTAAGTTCATTGCAGACTAGCTGTTCTGCATGTAAGTTTAATGACTCACTAAGTGAACCTTTCTAAATAAGCATGTTGGGAAAAAGAGATACACAGTTACCTAGCTGAGCACAATTGAAAATAACTGGAGGTCAACTTTCCCCCATATCATTTGTTCACAGTCACTTTTATTCCTTTCAAAGCAAGATATGTTGCCACTCAAAAAAAATGATTATAAAAACAAATTGTTTAGAGGCTTGATGAATTTGTAGCCAATCAGGATCCTATTTTCAGTTCTATAATTCCATATCACCCTCATTGTGATCTTTGAACTATGTTCATTTGCAGCATATTAGACAACAGAAGTTGTTCCCAGTCCAACAAGAAGAAATTAAAGAACAGCTAAACTCTTATAAATTTTTGACACCAACTGAACACCTTCATTTTCTGGGCCAGTAGGCTTCCATTGCCTGATATACCTAATGCAATTTAGTGCATTAGTCAATAAGCCAAATGGAAGCTTTAACAGAGAGACATCAACAATGTGCTTCTTTCCTTTGGAAAGTCACATTGATAATCTGCTATACTGTGATACTCCACAAGACCTTCTATGCTGTTTTAGCATGATGAAGCAGCAACTGGGGAAAACTGTGGATTCTCATGAAGACATAAGCAGTATTTTAGCCATTTCCAGTTGATGTTCCCCCTTCCCTTCTGTGATTTAAGGCAATTTTACAGTCATATTGGTGAGTTAAGGATATGAGACCATTCAGTTGTAGCAGCAAATAATACTCCAGAACATTCATAATGGAAATAGTATGAATCACTCATACCATGTATTTTTTTCTTGTAATTGACAATTTAAATCTTAGTAACTCATCTGTGCTTAGGGTCAGGCAATAAGTGTCAAGTATCTGCACTTATTATTTTTTCTGTGATTTATGCAATCTATTCCCAAGGCCACCACAATTTATGGGTGGGTCATGGTTTGGCCACATTTTAATTATTAAAGCTACATATTGAATTTATGTCATCTGTAAAAAGAGATTAGGAACAAGTAGGGGATTCAATAATGCCTAAGAGATATCAGGCCTTTAGGCCAATTAAAAGTTGAGTAAAAACTGATGACATTTGTGATGATTTACATGTGTACCCAACTATAGAAACATCCATTCATTTATTCTCTCTTTCTTTCAACAATATATATTAAGCTCCTACTGGCACTCTGTGGGGTTCTGCAGAATCCAAGAGAAATAATGGTTTTTGCCTGCACAGAACTAATAATAGTCTTGTGGGAAAGACAAACACACAGATAATTAAGATACAATGTGATCAGGGACACTTATCAAGATACTTCATGCACAGTGGAATACTAATTACAACATTATTTATACTAATGCAAGCAACCAGAAATGACTTAATTTTGCCTTCTTGAGATAATAGTTAAGAAAATGATATGTTAAACAGAGTACTACACAGGCATTAAAAATGACACATAGGTCTTTTTCTGTTGATGCAAGAAGATATCTGTGACATAATGGTGAGTGATGAAATAGGAAAATATATTATAGGAGGATCTCACTAGTGTGTAGTTGTAATATTTAAGGTAACTATACATAGAGAAGTGTCTGTAAATAAAGATTGTTTGGGTCATTTTTGTGCCTTCTTTATCTCTATCTTAAGTGTTTGCTTCTTCAGAAAATAATAATTCTATATCAGTTGTCATAAAGACAATGTATTTTTAAGTAGAAGGGCACCACAGAGGAATTTTTTAAGAAATGAATTTTCACATAAGAAGTAAATTTGGCCTAGTTTGTCAGTTTGAGTGTTTGCCAGGTGAAGAAAGGAAAGAAGGAACTAGTTTAAAAAAAAGCCTGAATGATCTCATAACCTTAGTTCACATATATGACTGCAAAATTTCTGCAAAGGAGACCAGTTAGCAAACTACTGAGGTCATAAGGTACATGATACCTAAGGAAGACAGAGTGATTTTATGTGACTGTAGCACTGGCTGTTTGGAAGGCCAGAAAGGAGTGAAACTATGAAGCTGAGTTGGTTGAGACTGTGCCTACCTCGGTAGCCCCTGGCAGCACAGGCTAGAGTTTGGGAACCCTCAAGTAAGCTATGGAAGCACCACAGAAAATCATTATGCAAATGTGTGACCATGTGGAGCTTCTGGGTGGAGGTGGAGAGTTAGACAGTGGAGTTAAGAGGTACAAGAAATGGCCAAGAGAGCATATTGTAATTTCAGACTGTGAAATCAGCTAACAAGTCCTGCAAAATGGAAGACAACACATGCAAATGACCTGACTGGGGACTTCCGGCAAGATGGCGATGGGGCAGCTTGGTCTGTGAGACCCTCTGTGAAAGAGAACACACATAAAGATTCTAGCTCTCTCCCACAGGCTGCAGTTACCATCTTCAGCAGCCTGCTCTTCACACAGAGCTCAGCTGCTGTCACCGCTCAAACATCACCATGGTCTGGGTCGCTGCATCCACGGATGCTACTGCCACCGCCATTGCCCCACCCATGCCTGAGGCGACCCAGGACATTGGACCATGAAGCCCCTGCAAGCACGATCTACTGAGATTGCCACCACCGGGCTGCCACTGCCACTGCCGCCGCCGTGCCATGCCACACCCCTCACCCGGAGCTAGGCTTGTGGAGCTCCTTTGTGTACCAGGAGGCGGCTGCCACCACAGCTACTGGCTACTATCGCCCACTCCCTCTCTGCTGACTTGCAGCCTTCAGCAACTGCAGAAAAAGATCAACTGGAGCAGTGAGATATCACCACCTGCTGGGGATCCAAGGTAACAACATCAAAAGGGAATAACAGAAGCTTTCCCCCCTTGATAAATATACAAGGTCAGATCTGAGTAATAGACTGGGCAGGGAGCCCACATCGGAACTGCCCCTCACAGCAGGTCAGGGGCAACAGACCACAACTGTGAAAAAATCTACCAGCCTGCACAAACAGCTAGAAATCAGAGCTGAAAGGACATTGGACTTAAAGGAAATCTCAGAGTGTGCTTGGTTGGTTCTGTTTGTTTACTGACTCTAATCTATTCCTTTTCTTTTTTTCTAAATTGTTTCTTTGTAAACCTCAGCTTTATATAGAGTAATAGCACACCAATACAGCAGTTGGTTAGCTTGTATGTTAGCATCATTGCATGTTTTAGTTTTTTTGTATGGTTGTTAGTTAGTTTGTAGTCGTGGTTAGTGCTTTTCTTTTTATTTGCTTCAGTCTTTGCGTTTCTTTTCACTTGTTAGTCGGTACACTCATCTGTTTTCCATCTTACTCATCTCTCTCTCCACCCCCGTCTTTCCCCCACTGCTTGCTCCATTCACTTCCTGCTGTTAACCTCATATTGCTTTCAGGGAGTAAACCTACAACTCTACTGCATGGACAGATTCCAAGGCAGCGGGAATTGGGTTTCAGATTATCCACACACCTGTCGGCAGATACTGGGATCTGCAAACAGGTTTTGAAACACAGCTCCTCCCTTAATTAAATATAAAACTGCAAAAAGGAGCACACCCAACCTACAGTCCAACTCCAGAATTGAAAAAGCAAGAGGAAATACATAAGGAAGAATAGGAGATTGAACAAACAGAAGTAAAAGCAATCCCTCCACCCCTGAATAACAGAATTAAAGATGGAGAAGTGGAGGGAAGGAAAAACTGGAGAGGAAAAATCTGCACAAATGAAGAAAAACCAAAAGAAGAATATAGGTCTCACCCAGACCCTGGGAGGTCAGACACTGAGAAAACAGACTTCAGAACAGAAACAATGAAGAACCCCCAGAATGATGGTCATATGCAACAAACCCAGACATCAAGACATTAATAGAGAGAATAAAAAAAATTGAGGAGAGACAAGAGGAAAATAGGAAGGAACTGGTGACAGAAACAACAGCAGTAAAGAATACAGTGACGGAAATAAATAACAAATTAATAAGCATGGAAAACAGAATTAGCCAAGCAGAAGAAACAATCTCAGAGCTCAAAGACCAAAACACAGAATTAACCCAAACTGTCAAAAACATAAAAAAGAAGCTCAAAAGGACAGAACAAAACCTTCAAGAGATGAATGATCACTTCAAGAGACCAAACCTAAGAGTAATTGGCCTTCCTGAGGCAGAGAGAGAAACAGAGGCCACACTGGGAAAAAACACTTCATGAAATCATTCAAGAAAACTTCCCTCATCTCATCAATGATGAAAAAATTCAAACACAAGAGATTCGGCGAACCCCTGCAAAACAACAAATGAGAAGACCAACTCCCAGACACATAATAATTGACCTAAACAAAGTAGGTATAAAAGAAAAAACCCTAAAGGCAGCAGGAGAAAAAGGTCAGACTAACCACCAAGGAAGACCTATTAGAATAGCAGCAGATTTTTCTACAGAAACCCTCCAGGTAGGAGAGCTTGGAACCCTATCTTCAAAGATCTAAAAGATACACAATTTCAACTGAGAATAACCTACCCAACCAAGCTAAGCTTCATCAGTGAGGGAGAATAGAAATCTTTCCCAGACATCCAATCCCTAAGAAATTACACTGCCACGAGACCACCTCTGCAGGAAACACTTAAGAAAGTGTTGAACACAGAAGAAAAGGAAAAAAGAACAACAACGTTCTTCACAAGAGTACATGCAAAAGATTAAAAACACACAGGAACAGACTCTAAAACCAAAAGAAAAACAACATACAAACAGGAAGAACAGCAACAACTCTGTAAGAACATTATGACAGGGATCAAATCTCACATTTCAATAATTGGTTTGAATGGGAATTGACTAAATCCACCACTGAAAAGACAGAGAATGGAAAAATGGATAAAATGTCACCAGGTAACAACTTATTGCCTTCAAGAGACCTACCTCACTAGAAAGGACACTCACAGACTCAAAGTAAGAGGATGGGAAACAAATTTTCAGGTGAACAAAACACAAAGAAAATGAGGAGTTGCAATCTTAATCTAAGACAAAACACCCTTTAAGCTATCAAAAATTAAAAAAGATACAGAAGGTCACTACATAATGGTAAAAGGTTCAATCCATCAACAAGCATTATCCATCCTAAACATATATGCACCCAACATAGGAGCACCAATTTTCATAAAGCAGCTTCTAGGTAAACTAAAAAAAGATATCGGCTCCAACACTATCATAGCAGGGGACTTCAATAACCCACTCACAATCCTATACAGATCATCAGGACAAAAAATCAGCAATGAGATGTGAAACCTCAATGTGAGTCTTGACCAAATGGACTTAACTGATACCTACAAAACACTCCATCCAAAGACCACAGAATATACATTCTACTCTTCACTGCATAGAATATACTCTAAGATCGACCACATACTTGGCCATAGATCAAGCATAAGCAAATTTGAAAGGACTGAAATTTTACCATGCACCTTCTCAGACCACAATGGAATAAAAATAATCATGAACACCAACAAGCTTCCCCAAAAACCCACAAAGACATGGACACTAAACAGCATGATGCTAAACAACTCCTGGATCAACTATAAAATCAAAACAGAGATTAAAAGATACCTGGAAACAAATGAAAATGAAGAAACATCTTATTGAAATCTCTGTGATGCCATGGAAGCTGTAGTAAGAGGGGAATTTATATCCCTACAAATGTACATGAAGAAAAAGGAAGGATCACAAATTAACAGCCTAACAAGCCACCTAAGGAAGCTGGAAAAGCAAGACCCACCAAAATCCTAATTTCAGCAGAAGAATCCAGATCACCAAAATAAAAGCCCAAATCCAAGACACAGAAGACAAAAAGATAATACAAAAAAAATCAATGAAACAAAAAGCTGGTTCTTTGAAAGGATAAACAAGATCAATGGTCCCCTAGCTATTCTGACCAAGAAAAAGAGAGAAAATCCCAAATAAGCACAATCAGAAACACAAAAGATGAAGTCACATCTGACCCTGAAAAAATAAAAAAGATCATTGGAGACTACTATATACACTTGTATGGAAACAAACTTGAAAAACTTAAGGAAATGGAGGACTTTCTGACATCAGACAACCTGCCTAGTTTGAAACAAGAAGAAATTGAGTCCCTAAATAGACCAATAACAATCAAGGAAATTGACTATGTAGTAAGAAAACTACCCACCAAAAAAAAAAGCCCTGGACCAGATGGCTTTCCAACAGAATTCAACTAGACATTTAAGGAGGAGCTGATACCAATCCTACTGAAGGTATTCCAGGCAATTGAGAAAGATGGAACTCTCCCCAAATCATTTTACGAAGCTAACATCACATTGATACCCAAGCCAGGTAAAGACCCAACAAAGAAAAAGAACTACAGGCCAATATCTTTGATGAACATTGATGCTAAAAACCTCAACAAGATCCTAGCAAACCGGATTCAACAACACATCTCAAAAATCATCCATCACAATCAAGTAGGCTTTATCCCTACTTGCAAGTCTGGTTCAACATTCGTAAAACCATAAATGTAATTAAATACATCAACAGATGTCAAAACAAAAACCACATGACTATATCATTAGATGCAGAAAAAGCTTTTGATAAAATCCAGCACCCCTTCTTGATAAAAACCCTCGAACATCTAGGCATATGGGGAACATACCTCAAAATAGTAAAAGCCATCTACGAGAAACCCACAGCCAGCATACTCCTAAATGGACAAAAA